>CM062807.1:1237953256-1238258256 GCA_031772625.1 Pinus tabuliformis
AGCATTTCCATTCCTGTAATTCCAGATTGAGCAAAGTAGATAGTTCTTTCCGCTTTCATTTCAATTCTGCATCTTTATTTCAGCAAGATAGTTAGTTTGTAGATCAATCTGTTTCAGTTTGCAGGTACCAAAGAAAAAAAAGCAATCAAAAAAGTCTTTCCATTTCATGCCTCGTAGGAATCAGATTAAACAAGCAAATTCTTACCCAACACCCCCACCACATCACTGAGTCACCCTTCTCTCTTCTTCGGTGACAGTGATCCAGAAGAACCTATAGGTGAACCTCCTGAGATATACGAAGATCCTATAGCAGAAGAAGAATTAGAGACCATTCCATCTGAAGCTATGGCTGACAATAGAGGAGAAGATGAGAGAATAGAAGGTGCCTTCCCCATCCGAGAAACCAATGGAGACATGAAAATGGAAAACATTAGCCCTCCGCTCTACCTCACTTCCATGGACTGACTACTGAAGATCCTGATACCTTCCTGTTTGAGTTTGCTGTCCTTTGTAGAACCTATGACTATACTGAAGATGAGCAGAAGCTGAAACTCTTCCCTTCAACTCTTAAGGATGCAGCATTACGCGGTTCATGGCTTACCTGGGAATAGTATCACCACTTGGCTCAATGCAGCAAGCTTTCAATACCAAGTACGGGACTACTGTAGGTCCAAGAAACCAAGGGAGAGATCTTTCGGATGACCATGGAAATGATGAGTCCTTAGAGGATTATGAGGAGGTTCCAACTTAGCTATAAAGCGGGCCAGGTGCACACTTGACCCTGAATCCCTCAAGTTGGCCTGCTCCGAGAGTCCCTGAAGACCTCTTAGATACCCTTCACATGTTAGCTGGGGGAGAATTTACCAACTGCCTTATGAGACACAAGACTGTGTTAGAAACCACTCCAGGCAGCCCGGAACAGGTAGAGGAAACCTCCTCTCAGCTGGTATCCCTTTCTCCAAGCATGAGTTTTCAAATCAATTAGAAGATCTTAAGAGTGAGGTGAGACAGACCATTGCCATGCAACTTGGACACATTAGGATCTAGCAAAGAAGGAAGAAGCTGAGAGAGCCTTGGCTATCTTCTGCCCTAATGTACAAGGAGACACCCTAAGACAATGCCCATTGCATCGTGAAGTTGTTTCATTGTGAGGAGGACCATCCCACAAATCAATGTCCAACCTTACCTCTTAAAGCCATGTACCAGGGACAGAAGCTCCCATTGAACCTCTCTATTTCCTCAACCAAAGGAGGCCACAAGGACCTAGACCTTACCAGCAGGGGATGCAAGGGGCACCCCAAGCTTATTACAGCCCCAACAATCAACTCCTATGCCTTCCTGGGGTCCCCCTGCTCATCCTTCCTGGTCTATGCCCCCTCCATGGTCTTATCCACCTCAGTACCCTACTCAGCCCACTACTCATTCATATCACTCACATGCCCAGCCACAGCCTCAGTGGAATGCACCTCAGTCGGGGTGGAGGCCCCAGTACAACACTCCTCCCCGCCATTTTGCCTCCACCGCCAGTTCAACCTCAACCATTACCTCCTGCTCCTCCAAGGCAACCTCAAATGCCTGCTCAACTGAACCCGAACCCCAACAATAGACAAGGCCCAACAGTATACACTAGGAAACATCATGCCCTACCTATGCTGTGGAGATCCAGGAGATCAATCTTCGATCTGGAAAGACTCTTCCAGATCGCCAACCTCCTCCCCCAGAGGACGAGGAGACAAAACAGGAAAGTGAACCAAAGGCTATTCCACCCTTTCCTGAGAGACTAACAGCCACCACACAACCCAACCCAGAGGAGGATGAGCTTCTGGGAGAGCTCAAGCAGTTGTGTGTGAAAATACCACTTCTCCAAGCCATCAAGGATGTGCCAATATACAACAAACTGGTTAAGGAAAAGTGTTTCAAACACCCAGGCAGGCAAAAGAGAGATGCTTCAACCATCAATGTCTTAGGACAACTGTCTGACCTTATGTTAGGACAAGTCATCTGCCCAAAGTATCTAGATCCTGGGAGTCCTGTAGTAGATGTCCACATCAATGGCACCATCATACCTCACACCTTGATTGATTTGGGGGCTGCCATTAATGTGATGACCAGGGATACCATGCTCAAACTCAATCTTCAGGGTTCCTTGAGGAAGACCTCGACAGTCCTGCAACTAGCAGATCGCTCCACTGTGACTCCCGAAGGGATTGTGGAGGATGTCTTGGTCTCTGTCGACTCTTGGGAATACCCTACAAATTTCTTGGTTCTGCAACCCAAGGCAAAGCTTACTGGATATCCTCTTATTTTGGGAAGGCCTTGGTTAGCCACTGCAGATGCTTACATAAGTTGCCGTGCAGGAAACATGACCATAAAAAATGGTCCTATGTCCAAGCAGCTAGTCCTATACCCTCCTGCCCAACCCTCCTTAGAGCATGACTTACCACTATGGTTGGAGGAAGGAGAAGAGGATGAGGTGTACTCAGCACCTTTGTGCACCCTAGATACCACTAGAAGAGACCCCCCAACAGAGGATGACTTGATTGAGACCTTGATCCAGAATCCACCTTCCAGTGCACTATCCTTAGAGAAATTGGTGGAGGATGCCCAAGCCAGCACCTTAGTGGACCTTTGTGCCACCAACCCTGTCACTCCCAGAGTCAAGAATGTGGAGTTCGGCCCTGAGAGAACATTAAAGATCAGCTCCTCCCTATCTCCTTCCCAGGAAAAGGAGATGTGTAGCCTGTTGGCCAGCCATCTAGATGCTTTTGCTTGGAGCTATAAGGAGATGAAAGGAGTCCATCCTTTGGTCTGTACCCATCACATATACATCAAAGAGGATTGTAAACCGTTAGGCAACCTCAGAGGAGAATGAATACAGCCCTTAAGGACATTGTCAAGGAAGAATTGCAAAAGCTGCTGGACACCGGATTCATTTACCCCATCTCAGATAGTGAATGGGTGTCCCCTCTGGTGTTGGTTCCCAAGAAAAATGGGAAATGGAGAATCTGTGTGGACTACCGAGAACTGAACAAAGCTACCAAGAAAGACCATTTCCCTCTACCTTTCATAGATCAAGTGTTGGATGGACTGGCGGGAAAGAAGTTCTTCTCTTTCCTGGATGGGTTTAGCGGGTACAACCAAATCCAAATCAGCCCGGAAGACCAAGATAAGACCACCTTCACTTGTCCTTGGGGTACCTTTGCCTACCGAGTTCTTCCCTTTGGGCTATGCAATGCTCCTTCCACCTTCCAGAGAGCTTTCTTGAGCATCTTCTCGAGCTGGTCCATGATGCGGTGGAAATCTATATGGATGACTTCACCCCTTATGGTCCAACTTCCAGGAAGCATTGTCCAATCTGGGAAAGGTCCTAACCAAATGCATTGAGATGAACCTGTCCCTTAGCCCTGAAAAATGTGAATTGTTGATGACTGAAGGGACCGTGCTAGGCCATACCATTTCTTGCCAAGGGTTACAAGTGGATCCTAACAAAATTGCTCTCATCAAGAAGGTTCCACCTCCCCAAAAGGTAAGGGATGTTCGGAGTTTCTTAGGATTAGCAGGGTATTACAGGAGATTCATTAAAGACTTCAGCAAGCTAGCCTCACCATTGTTTGGCCTGTTGGCAAAAGATGTGGAGTTTAAATGGACTGACGATTGTCAGAGGGCTTTGAATGAATTAAAGGACAAGTTGGTGTCAACCCCGATCTTGAGAGGTCCAAACTGGGCCCTACCTTTCCACATCCACACTGATGCCTTGAACAAAGCCATAGGGGCAGCTTTAGGACAAGTTGAACAAAAACTTCCATATGCCATTTACTTTGTTAGCAAAACCTTGTCCAAAGCCGAACTGAATTACACTGTAACCGAGAAAGAATTCTTGGCTGTGGTCCATGCACTGAACAAGTTCCGACATTATATTACTGGCTATCAAACCTTTGTACATACGGATCATGCTGCAATTAGATATTTAATGAATAAACCAGATGTGAATGCTCGTATTATTAGATGGTTACTTTTGTTGCAACATTTTGATTTGACCATTGTTGACAAACCAGGTAAAGAAAATGTTGTTGCTGACTTTTTATCTAGATTGGATTTGTCTGCAGATGAGGATGGAAAAGTGGATGACCAGATGCCCGATGAACATCTGTTTGCTATCTCAGTACTCTCTCCATGGTTTGCTGATATAGCAAACTACCTTGTTTCAGCACAGTTCCCTCCGCACCTATCTTCAAGAGAGAAGAGTAGAATCATCAGAAAAGTGCCTCATTTACTTGGATCGGGGGCAATCTGTTCAAGCTTGGCCCTGATCAGATCTTAAGGCAATGTGTAAGGGAGGAGGAAGTCTTTGATATCTTCCTCACCTGTCATGATGGGCCTTGTGGAGGACATTTTGCAGCAAAGAGGACTGCCTTCAAAATCCTACAGGAAGGCTACTATTGGCCCACACTTCATCAAGATGTCAGAAGATACATCAGCCATGTGACCAATGCCAAAGAATGGGGAAACCAACTCAAAGGGATGAGATGCCTCTCCAACCTCAAGTGACTCTTGAGCCATTTGAGAAGTGGGGTATGGATTTTGTGGGTCCAATCAACCCTCCTTCGAGGCAAAGGTCTTACATCATCGTGTGCACTGACTACCTGACAAAGTGGGTAGAGACTAGAGCAATCAAAGCAGCAACAGAAGAAAAGGTGGCCGAGTTCTTAAGAAAAAACATCTTCTACAAGTTTGGCTACCCAAGAGAGCTGGTCACCGATCAAGGGAGCCAGTTCACATCCAACCTAATTGAAGACCTACTAGCTCATCACAAAATCAAGCATAGGACTCCCACCCCCTATCATCCACAGGCAAGTGGAAGTCACCAATAGAGCATTGGAAGGGATTTTGACTAAGGTGGTGAGCAGCAGTAGGAAAGATTGGGCAGATCGCCTGGTTGAGGCCACATGGGCTTACAACACCACCTGGAAGACCACCACCGGCTTCACACCTTATGAGCTGGTCTATGGGAAGAAAGATTTGCTATCCATTGAATTTGAATACAACACTTTGAGGATGGCAGCTCAGCTGGACCTAGATCTCAGCCATGCACAACAAGAAAGGTTATTGTAGCTGAATGGACTGGACGAGCACCGAATGCAGGCCCTCCTTCACTCGGAAGTGGTTCAACTTCAGAGAAAGGTGTGGCATGACCAACACCGCAATAACAAGCAATTCCAGCTAGGGATTGGGCATTGTTTTATGACTCCAGGTACAAAGATTTCAAGGGGAAGCTGAGAACCAGATGGTTGGGACCATACGCAGTGGAAAAATGTCATGACAATGGATCTGTTCTTATTCGGACCATTGATGAGGAAGCCATCCCCATGCTTGTCAATGGGCATCGATTGAAGATCTATAGGAAACCTCTCTCAAGACAAGAGTTCATCAAAACTATGGAGAAATCAGTGTTGGTCATAGAGAAGGGTTCTGCCTCTGCTGTGGTATACCCTGAAAGATCTAAAAATAATAATAATAATAATAATAAAGATCCTTGGGTGAAAACCTTTCTGAGGCTCCCAAGGCAGGTGGTAGGGGTGAAAACCTCATTGAGGCGCCCTTATTGTCTTTCAAAAAAGAAAAAATATTAAAAAAAAATAAAAAAAAAAAGATAAATAAATAAATAAATAAATAAAAAATCCTTGAGTGAAAACCTCTCTGAGGCACTTAAGGCAGATGGTAAGGGTGAAAACCTCATTGAGGCGCCCCTGCTATCTCTCAAAAAAAAAGAGTAAAAAGAAAAAGAAAAAAACAATAAGCAAAAAAGACAAGGGCAGCAAGTTCATAATGTGAAAATGCATGCAGGTTGCAGGTGTTCTATGGAGGAGAGGAGGCCTCTCAACTCAAAGCCAAAGATCCTTATCATGCTGCCAGGAGACTTCACCAACACCTCCTCCAAGAATACTCATTTTCTCCAAGGTATGTGCACAATTTCATCACGGCTTGAGTCTTCTACAGAAGATGCAGACTTTCTATAGGAAGGTGCAGACTTTTACAGGAAACGCAAACTTTCTACAGGAAGTTCTGTATTTCTACAAGAAATTTCCTGTAGAAGTTCGGGACGGCCCAAAATTCATTTTATGAGGAGATCTAACGACCAAGGATCGGTTTGGACACATGCAAGCTACTGTTGTCACCCTTATACACTGCTGTCACCTCTTTCTACCATCCTTGTCGACATGCAATGAAGTTACCTGCACCATCAAAGCAGATCATTGAGTTATCAAGGGAAATCAATTTTTAAGATGAAAAACGCTGAGATGTCATACCATATCCATCCCAGCCATCCATGAGCTCTGTGAGCGTGATCGTGAGGCCATTGCCTTCGTCGTGTAGCATGCACCCGAGGAGGAAAAACGGTTACAGGACATCCTGCAGGAGTCCCGTAACAGTTAAGCCCGCTAGAGTGTACTCCATTCACAGCGCTTGCCACATGCAATGAAAACGCGGGCGCATGCAACCGAAGCATCAAATCCATCGTCAGCGGCCTGTGAATATGAACCTCCGGGCCTGTGCAAATCCACCAGCAACAAATAAATCCACTCATCATCGTCCAAGAACCGAAAAATCGTGTTGCGGCCGCACAGGTAAGTGCCTCGACCCCTCCTTCCGTCGAATTGCATGAATGTTAATTTGAAAATGTTTGCAAAGTGTGAAGTGAATGGGTTGAGCGGTTGTATGGCCATTCGACTGGCCACATTGACCAGTTAATGGTCTAGTCGGATGTTGGGTGGCGGTCGTGGCAAAAGAAATGGGCAGTACACACGTGAGAGCAATCCCGTCGGGAAAAACGAATTTAACAAAAAGACGGTGGCGGATCTGCGGGAATGATGCGGCAGTAAGGGAAATCACAGGAAAATGATGGGATGACGTCGTCCAACGGTCCGGCAGGGACAGCTCACCCCCGCGCCATGGATTCCGCCGATTCAAATCTAATCGGCTAGATTGCCACCCCATGCATTTATCATTCACCGTTTGAGACTCGAGTGATCATCCGGATCCCTCTGCAGCTCAATACTCCGAGTCTTTGGCCATCAGAACGCCTGTGAAGCAACACCAAGAGCGCAGACCCACTGCAGTATCCCCCAGAAATCGCGCGCTGCTCCTACAGGAAAGCTGTTTCTACAGGAAGTCGGGTTCCTCACGTCAAAAGGTGGCGGATTAAAAAGGTAAGCCTGAACTCTCCATGCAATTGGTTTTTGAGGGTGGCAGAATCGTCGTCTACAGTCTGGTCGTAGAAAATTTTTGCAAATGTTGTCTGCCGTGCATGAACTGTCGTCCTACAGGATGTCAGTGTAATTAAGCTGTGTTAAGGTCCTCAGGAGATAAGCTTCGTGAATTATATGCATGACAGAAGCGTAATTCTACGCTCTGTCCCAGTAGGCCAAATTTCTTCCGCATTCGCCACCTCTAGCTAAAGCAGCAGTTTTTCACCATGCCGGGTGGGTTCATCAGAAGGGAACCCACTGATTCAACAAAGTTAAGAGAAAATCCTGAGGTGGTGGAGCTCTTCACACGAGCGCAATGGATATCCTTCTGTGACAAATTGCAGGGCTATGACGACGAAGTGGCAGAAGAGTTTTTGCAAGCTCTGAGGCCGAAATACAAAAATTGGCCACCGTTAACTTCAGGGGTTTAAGCCTCAAACTCACCCCACAATTCATCAGCCGAGTTACTGAGCTCCCAATGGGATTGCCATGGGATAAGGAAAAAGGAAATTGGGCCAACAGGCTAAGAAATAATTCTTTCCACCAGAGGAGGAATTCTCAGAAGACAAAAATGGGGTTCGTAGAACCAGTTTGCTGCCACCGTGGAAGAAGTTAGCCTGCAAATTATGAAGTACATCACCTGCGAAGGCCATTTTAGCATTGTATACGGGTACCACTTTCGGTTACTCACTGAATTAAGGCACCAGATGGATCTACCTGTAGAAAACAAGCTCAGTCTCCCCTACTTTCTATTACAGTCTCTGATTGAGTGTGCCACCAAGTTGAAAGAAGGCACACCAGACCAGGTAGCCCACCATGGACTCATCAAACTCCTCGTGGAGGATGCGCTCCACACATACAAGGTTCCTCTCTCATGGGAAGCCTTCAGAAATTTGACAAAGGATGGGATATAAAGATGCTGACCGAAGAGCTCGGTTCATCTAGCAGTGAGGAGAAAGAGTCAGTGCCCGCGGGAAAGAAAGAAACAGGCTAGAAGACCACGACCACGGAGCAGAAGAAAAAGCAAGAGAAGAAACGAGAGACAAAGGGTGCCAAAGAGAAAGATGACACACCCATCTTGACAGCAAGAGAGAAAAGGTTGCAAGGCAGAGTGGACAAGGCTGAGAAGGTCCACATCAGCAAAAGTGCCTCGACAGCACCCGCAACCAAGTCAAAAAGCAAAACTCATGCAGCAAAGCAAACCAAGGCGGTGACACCTGTTTCTACAGGAAAACCGAAACCGGCTTCTACAGGAAGCCCGAAATTGACTGGAAAAGGGTCTTCTACAGGAAGCCCGAAATTGACTAAAACAGGGTCTTCTATAGGAAGCCCCGAAAAAGTGAAACCCAAGGAGAAGAAAGCTGACATTCGTGAAAGGGAGGTAGCAGCTGTGCTGGCCGCCCTCAGCACACCTCCTAAGCCAAAGGAGAAGAGAAAGAGGGAGACCCCTCTATATTTTAAAGCTCGAAGAAGTGTGAGGATAAAGACGGGCAAGCCACAGCCTTCGTCCAACAGCCCGATCATTATTGAAGATGCCCCTACTTCGCCCAAGGAAAGGTCCCCGTCAAGGATATCAGTCACCTATGAGAGGGGGAGCCAGAAGAAAACTACGTGGCAAGAAAAGTTAGACCAATTGACTGAAAAAGCTCGGCTACAAGATGCTGAAGATGCTCTACAGGAAACCTTAGCCAGGCTTAAAGAGACTGAGAGAATGGAAGGAGAAGCACCCTTATCACCACCAAGGGAGGGTGAAGTAGAGCCACCAAAGGAAGTGGAAAAAGAGCATATACCAGAGCCCAGCCCTCAGCCAAGTCTGAGTTCATATTACAACTTTTTAGAGGCTGGAAAAATTATACCTCAGAAATTTACTGTGCCACTGTTTTTTGCATTGGAGGAAGAAAGAGTCCGTACACACACGTGGATGAAAATAGCCAAGTCAAAGGGGGTGGCAGACATAGGTCCCTTATAGGAGCAGCTCAAGGAGGCCAGAAGTGAATTGTCCATGGCTAAACAAGTGGCAAATTGCCAACGCGTGTTCCTACAGGAAGAAAACCAGAAGCTGAGATTGCAGCTACAGGAGCTGGGGGCAGGGATAGGTACATCCTCCAAGGACACCACAGAGGAACAACAAGGAAAAAGGGAACTGAATACCGGTCTTGGGGAGCCAACCACACTTCTACAGGAAGCAGAATAGCAAGCACAAATTGAGGTGCAAGCTCTCAGAGAACAACTGCAGCAGAAAGAAGCACAATTGGCTTGCATGGCCAGCTAGGCCATGGATGCTATCCAATGTAGGCAGCCGGCCAAATCCTATGGCTTGTACTTGAAAGACCAATGGCTGCAATTCCAAATCAATACCTTGGCGCAAAGAGGTATCTCAGCTCCAAGACCCGCAACAATTCACTGAAGTTTGCAGTACTAGTTCATCAGAGGATAGGGCCAAATTAGCGGAGTTCTACCTCCATAATCTGGCCCTGCCTAATGTAGTTTCATGGGATCCCAATACGGCCTTGGGAGATATGCAATTAATGGAATTTGCCTCATGGCTGAACCATGAGGACAAAAGAGCAGCAGAAGCCAAAGCAATCATGAACCGAGAGCTGAACGAGCCATTGCTCATCAGGCCAGAACCAGGGGATCCAGTTTCAGTAATCTCGGCACACCAACATTTGTCCACTGACCCTCAAGCTTCATTAAGATATATGGATCAACAGGCCCAAGCCATAGCTCATTTTGAGGACATGGAGAGACTTTTAGGAGACAACGCTGTCCAAGCATGCACACGCAGATGGAATACATTGGCACACAGTCTGAAAATCCGAGAGTACCATACCCCAACTCGGATGAGGGAAGCTCTGGTACGGGTAGCCCTCTATAAGAAATCCATGCAAAACCTCCAGGCCAGCTGGATTGGCCTTAAACTCATTCCCACCACTGCTGCTAGGATTGATGGAAGGCACACAGAGAAAGATGATAATGAACAGTGGGAAGAGGTAAACAGAAGGGCTGGGTTTCATATCAGCAAGGAGGACACTACTGAAGAGGCTTGGGATGTAAGGGTAGCAGTAAAGGCAATGAAGGATGAAGAGTTGGACTAGTTGCTCAAGGATGAGAAAATATTTTAGCTGGGGGGTGATGATGAGCCCCAATTTTTGGTAACAATTTGGGCTCATTTGGCCTACTTACCTTGCTCAACCCTTCATTTTTTATCACTTATGCATCATTTCTTAGTATATTCGTGTTATTTGTAGGAAGAAGGGCAGTCATTTTGCCTATGTGGCTAATACATGATGATTTCAGGTTTTTTGACATTAAATGGAGCAAAGACCACGCAGATGGAGACAAGGAGACAGCCAAGGTGGCATTGCGGGTTTATAGGGAGGTTGTCCACAGCCTTGAATGACCTTCCTCGTGATCTCCACCCCAACTCCGAGCTCCAACAACTATCACCACCGAGCTAGAAGGCAGCCAACGGATTCTACAGGAACAACAGTTTACTTTTAGTTGGATAGCCAAACCCCACTAATTGAGGAGGCCAGCTTGGCCCTCATCATGTATAAATATTGAGGCTATAGCCTTCGATAAAGACTCTTGAACCTTTGTTGTAGATTTTGAATCACGAGCTGTAGCTCTGTTTTTTCTCTTTGTAAGCCAATTTTGGCATGTTGTTAGACTCATGATTATGATCTTTTAATAAAAGGCAGGCAGATTTGGATTCAATTCTGAGTTCTTAGAGGAGCTATAGCTCTCAGGTTAGGGCCCAACCTGAGAGCAATAGACCTCCTTTTCTTTGTATTGTTACTTGTCTTTCCTTTCAGCATTTCATTTCTTTGCCTTGACATGCATTTGGAAAACACAGTCTGCTGATTCAATTTTCTTGATGTGATTAAGTAGGATTAGTTTATGGATAAAGTGCTTTCAATAGGTTTGATTAGAGTAGGAGGATTAGAATTCATCACAGCTCCAAGAAAAGGTTGATCGTGCGCACTCACTGCCACCTCTGTTTAGAGATTGGGGGTGTAGACCGTGCCAACCACCAAAAAACGCAGTCTTATATGTTCATGCAAGCTTTAAAGTCATATTTCCATTGGTAGAAGTATCCATGCAGTTAGATCTTGAGCAATAACCCCTTGTTTCAGCTCCATGCACGATTTCTCTCTTAACTTACATCGCTGTTCTTTGATTTCTAATAAAACAGTTAGAATAGGTTGATGAATCCTCGGTTTTGTGCAAGACAAAGGTGATTTGTTTCATTTACACTGCGCAGCACCACTTCAACACTTCCTTATCCTCCTCAGTCGTCCCTAAGCCATCTCCTTACCTCGCAGCTAGATCCTTTGCCCACCAACTCTTCTATTATCCACGTTGCCTCATCTTTTCGGCCTTCCATTGCCTCTACCCTTCTATCGACCAACCAGCTTTATACACTCTCTCCCCAGCTCATCTCTCTGTCCCTGAGCCATCACAAGCTCCCCTTTCATCTTACCTATCCACCCATACAGCTCCTTCACTCATCCATCACCCAAAACTCCGACTGCAGAACATCCTGTAGAAGTTAGCAGACTTCCTGTAGAAATCCCGAGCTTCCTGTAGGATCCCCTGCAGACATCCTGTAGAAGCCTGCAACCCGTTGCCAAGCACCTGAACGTTTTGAACTTCTGTGGAATGATGTTAGGGATCCCCTGGAACCTCTCAGAGTCCTCCTGACCTTTCCAAGCCTTCCTCCCCTTTGAACTACCCCTGCACAGTCAAGACCCAGTAAGAAGCACAATCATAATAGCTCCAACCACTTGAGCAAAAATACAAAAAATGTGTTCTCTTCAATGGAAGTAGTTTAATTTCATGCATCTCATATCACTAGAAGTAATGGCATCATTGTTAGGAGTTGCATCCCCATCATTGCATTGTAAGGATTAAGCTGGTCAAATTAGGGTTTACTAGGGTTTCCATGTTTGGTTGGCTTTCAGTTCATTCTTGCAAAGTAGGTTAATTTCCTTTCAGGTAGCCTTCGTTCATCATTTAGAAAGATTCTTCTGAGAACATATAGAAGTTGGCTTGAGCCCTAGCGACTTGTGCCAGCTGACCAAGTGACAGCTGCGATAAGAGCTAGTACTTGTGCATACAACACCGTCGCTTCCAAGTTTGTTACGAACTACCGGGTTGATAAAATTAGAGAAGGAAGCTCCAGGAGTTTTAGCATTATTGCTACAATACTGGAGC
Organism: Pinus tabuliformis; assembly: GCA_031772625.1. Lineage (NCBI taxonomy): Eukaryota > Viridiplantae > Streptophyta > Pinopsida > Pinales > Pinaceae > Pinus > Pinus tabuliformis. The sequence goes on from CM062807.1 coordinate 1,237,965,724, forward strand.
CCACCATATGCGAGCGCGAAATGTAATAGATCGAGTAAAAGGGTTATCTGCCCACGAAATAATATAAAATAATAGGAAGTAAGTCGACTTGCCCATGGTCCACGGACCATGGGAATGTATAAATAGAGCGAGGCTCTACGGGTAGAAAGTTATTTTTGGGGATGTACTTTTGGATCTGAAATGTAATGGTTTTTGAGGAGTGAAGTCTAAAAGCGTCTGTAAGTCCGATTCAAGGGTATTGGTCGGTAGATAGAGGCTCTGCAGCTGTGTGCATAGAGGCCTAGTAGAGTCCGCAGCTGTGTGCGCAGACCCCTGCAGCTGAGTGCGCATGGTGGATCTGGATGTATTAGTGAAGGAATTGAATAAAGATAAGTGATTATGAAATTCTATGTTAAATCTGAATTATTACAGATCTGGCTACTTTATGGTTAATATAACTGTTTGATCTATGCGCGTATGCTTATGTTATGAGTTTATGCAAATCTATATCTTTTCTGGTGTGCGAACTAGTTATTTCTGTTAAATGTTTTCTTAAAGACCATAAAAAGTAGATCTAATCTATAACAACGCATTAATAAGTATTAAGGAGTTTCCTGGGTTCGGATCTACGCGGAGCAGAGTGGCGCGAAGCCACAGAATAGTGTGCGAACCTTCCAGACCACATCAAGACATCCCAAGGGTGCGGAAACCTGGTTCCAGCACCCTCCCGTGCTACCTTGGGTGAGACCTCAGTTCGTGCTCCGCAGGCTGTTGCCGAAAGGGCCGATAGCTGTGGGATTTGTTTGGTTAAGTAACTCTTCCGAACTTGGGTCAGGTCCATATAAGCCAACAAATGTCGGGATTGGGATCTACCTAAGGGTTGTTTGATGTCGAACACTACTAGAATCCTACAAGGAAAGATCTTGAAGATTGATTGGATTAGGAGCAATACGATTTTATAGGACACCGACGTGCAAGCCAAAGGTTAAGAATGATGAGCATGATCCAGCTACTGGTATTCAAAGGAGCAGGAAGCGAAGATCCAGAACAATTTTATTTTGTGGTAGCGGTGGTATGGGAAGCACATGGAGTTATGGATAATAACATCAAGAAGGCTACCTTAGTTAGCGCATTGTAGGACCGAGCGTTGACATGGTATATAAAGTACTCAAGCGATGACCTGAATGCGGGAAAAATGAAGATCCAGACCGAATTAAAAAAAGAGTTTAGCCGACCGAAATCAGAAACGGACTTAATCATAGGGTTCAAGGAAATCGCGATGATGCCTAGTGAAACTCTGTGGGATCTAGATTAGAGATTGAAAAGTACAATTCGTGAGGCAAAAATGACGCTGTCGTATTCACAACATTATGTGTGGTTTGTGGCGTCACTAACGTCACATCTAAAGACGACGCTATCACAACAAAAGATCTCAACCCAAGCCGAAGCATTAGATATCACGATGAGGTTGTACGAAACTCTGATAGAGGATCCAGGGTTGGGAGTCCAGAAAATCCATGTGCAAATACAAAACCTGTGTTTGGAAATGTAGAAGTTAAAACAAGAATAGAAACCCCACCCAGGAGCCCGGGAGGAAGTATGGTGTATAAAGTGTAGAAGCCAGGGTCATGATAAAGATCATTGTTTGGTCTTTGCGAACTATTTGGCAGTGGGGGACCAACGTCGTTCTGACTAGAGGCACAGGCAGGGCCAAGAGCGGCGCCCGCACTATAGTGTGTGATATGTCAGGAGGGAGGAAAGCATGCCACTAACAACTGTCATCTATTAGAGAACATGAGACAAACCCCCCCCCCCCCAAGCGACTATTTTGCAACTTTTGTAGATCGGTGGGCCATGAGGAATGAGATTGCCATAGTTATTAATTATTGATGGACCAGTCACCTACTTATAGAATGTAGACTAAAGTTCGAGGTCAAGATCCAGCTGTGGCAATAGCGCGCGGTGGATTCCAAGGACGTGGATGAGGATGGGGAGGAATGGGGCTAGGAAGGGGTCACGGGCAGCTCATCTGTTACAATTGCGGAGGACTAGGTCATTATGCGTGGGATTGTACCAATCCAACTAGAATATTATGCCTTTACTGTGAATAATTCGATCATGAACTGATAGATTTCTCCACACTGATAGCACAGATTCGTGCGAAAAAGGTAGCACAACCTATGATGACACATAATGTCTAGATGATGAGGGCCGAATTGCGCGAGGAAGATCCCAATGTAAATATGGTGCTCAGAAGTGGCATGGTCACAGGAAAGGATAAGGGGAAACCAACCAAGGAGGACGCAGGAGTCTGCAACGAGATAGGTCTGGAAGCTAGGGAGAGCTACGCGGAGGTCTCTAATACAAGTAATAGGAATCAATCTGAGCTAGAAAGGGATCCCTTGATGTTGACTACCTTTTTAGAGACATGTATGAAATTTCTTCATGACAATAGAGTGGTTAAGGGCTTGCAAGAATTGATAAATAGGTGTGTAGGGTCAAGTGAACCTTGCGTGATCCAAAAATTGGGAAAACATGTGTCGCGGACTGGGCGGGAAATGCGGTTAACAACACAGATTGGTGACTATGAGATGGATCAAATCATTCTGGACCTGGGCTCAGATGCAAATGTACTACCTAGATAGACGTGGGAGCGCATGGGAAAGCCCATGCTGCAATGGTCTCCTATTCAATTGAGGATGGTGAATCAACAGAAGATCTTGTGGGGAGATGGGATTATGGTAGATATAGAAGGTGCGAGCACCTGAATGGACTTCGAGGTAATCGAAATTGTGGATGAAAGTAGCCCTTACCTTGCATTATTAGGAATAGACTAGGCCACTGACATGAATGGAGTTATTAATTTAAAGAAGCAGAAAATGATCTTTGAGAAGAAGTCGCTCCACGTAGTCATTCCACTAGACCCAGCTGAAGGACCGCATTATACTGAACCCGTGCATGACGAAGGAAGCGATGATGAATTAGATTGTATTTAAAAAATCACTGCACGACATCAAGTGGGGGAAATCCGACAGCGGAAGGAAGAATATCATGGGAGCATGCAGACTCCAGCACCGAAGATTCAGATGAAGAAGATGAGCGATGGCATAACCGGCTAAATGGGGTAACCACGTTAAACTCCAATATGGTGACTAAATCGCTGTGTTGCATTAAAACTTAGGATTGTGAACTATCGATGTATGATGGACTATCTGTAGTAGATGAATCCTTGATAAGATTTGAAAGCACGGTACTAGAGCACCAGTGGTTCAATGCGTTGAAATGGGCATTGCACAGGATGCCTGCACGTTGGTGTGGCACACATGAAGGAACCTTCGAAAATCAGCGCGATTGTAGGTTCATGATGCATGAGCATTGAGAGGCGAACGAAACTACGCATAATGGAGAAATACCATGGACGTGATGATCTGCACATGCACCTGACCAGATGGGTTCAAGCTTATGGAGAAGAGCCTCAATAGGAGTGGGTACACTTATTTTATCATACCCTGGACGTCATCCCAAGGAATTGGTATACTAAAACAAACCTCCGACATGGCACAGGCAAATGGGATATCTTATGTGAAGGGTTTTTGTAAACTTTCCTCTTTGAGGATCAATGGATGGATACTGTCGACTGTAGAATTTTTCCTACAAATTAGCTAGCTTTGATACCATGTAGAAATTTTTCTACAAATCAGCTAGCTCTGATACCATGTAGAAATTTCCCACTTGTAGATCAACCTGGTAATGCAATGTACTGAAGCAAAACACTTGATCTAATTCTACAAACAATTTAGCGGAAGCATAATCCACCATGAACAACATCAATAAGAACACATATAACTAATAACAAGGAATCAATCAAACATAACACAGAAGAATTTACCTGGGGAAAGCACCTGCCTAAAACCCCATCTCTGTATTATCATACAAGTGGAAATATAGTCCGGATTACATAAAGCCTTAGCTCAGAAGCTATCCAACTCTCAGTACAATCCCTCTGCTACTCATATATAGTCAAAGGCTTCTCACAAACCTTCTCCTTTGCCCTCCAAGCCTCCTATTTCCTTGTGCAGTTTCCTTTGGGTCCAGTGCTGCCACCTGTGTGAATTGGCCTCTTCACACACTCACTAACCTCTGATCTAACTACACAAACTTGAAGGAGATAAATCCTCATCATGGATGAGCTTCCTTTATATGAAAAATATTCATCCAACTGAAAGTACACTGTCCCTTCTCTGCTCTCAACTGGGTCTCTAACAGAACTGACATGCATCAGTTATCCATGAGTGAATACAAAGTTATCTGAAAATAACAATTGTCACATGCATGCAAGTATTAACAAACTGTATCTCATTAATTTAACAACTTGTTAAATTAATCTAACTGAACTTGACTAAGTTGAACTAAGTCAACTGATCCTCTCAATATAGAACTCATCCTTAATTCCTTAATCAGTGGAGCAAATCAAGGACACATTCCCCAATCAGTGGAGAAATTGTTGCATGTTCTCACAAAGACTTCAAGTTTGATTTTCCTTAACTAATTAACTCATGGATAATTAATTAATTAATATTCAAACTATTGGTAAGACCAAATTCGAATTTTACTTCCTATTTTAGACCAGGGACTGCCTGAAAATAGGAATCCACACTGAACTGCTAAAAATAGAACTTCTACCTTTAGCACTTCCATTTTTCATTCCTTGTTGCCCAATCTAGCACTGATGCCTAAACTGCTATTTTTAGTAGTGGTATTTTTAGCACTTCTATTCTTAGCAATTTCTTGTTGTCAATTTTCAACATCGATGTTGCGTTGCAAGTGGTAAAGGCCACTATCTTCAAAATACCATCAGAACTAGAAGAAATCGTGCAGCGAGACTGGTCACGACAGTTGAGCCAGGCCCTGGAATGTTACCATGTGTAGGTAGAAGATGATGAGTATGACCCTAGAAACATCAATATTCTAGAAATAGAGGGGATTCATGAGGTGCACGGACCAACAATCGAGGATCCAGACATCATCGTGCCACTGAAAACAAAACAATTAAACATTGGAATAGAGGAATAGCCTAAGTATGAAACACTAGGAGACTATTGGGATGATGCCACGGTGGAAAAAGTGGTCGAGTTGCTTCAAGAATATCAAGACTTATTCCCCACAAAAATCAAGAAGTTAAAAGGGATCCTCAGTGACCTGGGAATGATGAAGATAACCTTGAAACCGGATGCCAAGCTAGTTAAGCAGCGCCCTTACGGGTTGAATCTGAAATAGAAAGCGAAGGTCTGTGAAGAGTTGGATAAGATGCTTGCGGCAGAAATAATTGAATTGGTAGAAGAGTCTGACTGGGTAAGTCCTATGGTTGTACAGGAGAAGAAACAAAAGGGTGAAATTCTCATCTACGTCGATCTTAGAAAGCTCAACGATGCATGTGTCAACTATCCCTTTCCGACGCCATTTACAGACGAGGTACTGAGAATGTGGGAGGATAGGAAGCCTACTCCTTCGCAGACAGTTTCTCGGGTTATCACCAGATCAAGATCGCGCCAGAGGAAAGAAGTAAGACAACTTTTGCCACCGAATGGGGATGTTTTTAGTATACGGTGATGCCCTTTGGACTAAAGAACATGTTGGCTATATTCTCCCGCATTGTGGTAGCTGCATTCAAGCAATTTCTACATAACTTATTAGAGGTATATCTTGATGATTGGATTGTATTTGGGATAGTTAAGAAACATACCGTGAGCTTATGATTAATGCTGGATACTTGCCGATGGCACCAGATTGCACTAAATATGAAAAAGTTTACTTTCCCTGTCCCCTTTGGGAACTTGCTTGGCCATGTGGTTTATAAGCAAGTTTTGATGGTGGATCTGGCGAAGATCACTGTCATACTCAATTTGCAAGCACCGCGAAGTGTCAAATAACTACGCGCCACACTGGGACACACTGGTTACTATCGGAAGTTCATAAAAAGCTACACGTAGATCACGAACCAATGGAACAGTTGCTAAAGAAGGATGCTACTTATTGATGGAATGAGGAATGCAACAAAAGTTTGGAAACACTTAAGGAAAAGATGGCATCAGCCCCTATATTGGTCTTTCCGAAATGGGACATCGAATTTCATGTGCACGTTGATGCGTCATGTATCGCATTGGGCACGGTACTCACTCAAGAAGGAGCGGAGGGAATTGATCATCCAATCGCGTTTGCAAGTCGACGATTGTCAAAAGCTGAGAAGAACTACTCCACTACTGAGTGAGAAGGATTGGCGATGGTATACGTGCTCCAGAAATACCGCCACTATCTGCTTGGAGGACACTTTAAGATGTATACTGACCACTCAGCGCTAAAATACCTAGTGAATAAGCCTGTGTTGGGGGGTGCATTTGTAGGTGGCTATTATTATTTCAATAATATGACTTCAAAGTCGTCATAAAGCTAGGACGTTTGAATGCAGTCCCAGACCACCTATCTCAAATTGAGAACGGGGAAGAGCCCACAAATTTGGAGGAAGGACTATTAGATGCCCAACTGTATAGAGTGTTGTGTCACAGATGGCCATTTTCAGGACATCATCCACTTCTTAACTAAAAGAACCGCGCCGCCAGGATATTTCGTTCAGCAGAAGAAAGAATTGGTGATACGTGAAGCAGACTTTACCGTTATTGCAGGACACCTCTACAAGATGGGCAACAACGAAATATTACGTAGATATGTACCTAAATTTGAGTGAGGACAGATCTGGGCCGAAGCACATGGAGGGGTTGCTGGAGGACATTATGCAAGTCGTGGCACAACACAAAATATTCTTCACGTAGGACTATGGTGGCCAACTCTACATCAAGACTTGAAAGCATACTATCAAGCTTGCAACGTATGTCAATGGACTAGGAAACCATCATGAAGGGATAAAATGCCGCTCAATCCACAGATGTTGCTGCAACCGTTAGAGAAGTGGGCAATCGACTTCGTGGGACCTGTTTCACCTCAAGGGAAGATGGGTGTGTGATATATCATCACTACGATAGAATATTTAACCTGATGGGCAGAAACATAGCCAGTTAAGGACTGTACGACTACTACAGCGGCAAAATTCTTGTTTGATAACGTGTTGACACAGTTTGGATGTCCAAAAATTCTAATGAGCGACCTAGGAATGCAATTTCTGAATGAAACGATCAACACACTCACTGAGGAATTCCAGATATATCATCAATAGAGTATGCCATGCCATGCACAAGCGAATGGGATCGTCAAAGCGTTCAACAAAATTTTGGAGACTGCGTTGGCTAAGGTCTGTAACGTGCAGCAAAACGATTGGGACTTGTGCATCCATGCTATGCTATGGGCTTACCGAATCACGTGCAAGAAGTTGACGGGCTATACACATTTCCAGTTAGTCTATGGTAATGAAGTCGTTATGCCCATTGAATATATTGTATCCAGTTTGAGAATTGCAGCAATGACAGGCATGGTCGACTACGGGGCTTTAGAGGAATGGCTCATGCAACTGGAGGAACTTGAGGAGGAACGGTTTTTGGCCGGATTCCATCAACAAGTACAACAACAACAAGAGAAAGTGTGGCATGATTGCCATATCAAGGTGCGCACTTTCAAGGAGAATGATCTAGTATTATTGTCTGACAGCAAGTTCGAGAAATTCCCTGGCAAGCTTTGAATGCATTGGTTGGGTCCCTATATAGTCAAAGAAGTTATAGATGGAGGTGCGGTCCAGCTTGCTAAGCTCAATGGAGACCCCTTCCCGAAGAGTAAATGGCAGTCGTCTAAATCTTTACATGGGTGGGCTGACCACCTGACTAATTGACCAAAGGACAGTCTCACCGCTCCAGCCAGTTGAAAGAGAGCATGGGACAATAAAGTAGTTTGGGGGCTAGTTGCGCAACCACCTAGGTGCACATGGATATGGCCTGTCACAAGCGTCACAGTTGCATGGAAAGGGGTTCACTATTGCATTGAAAAGAAGAGAGGTGACTGTTGCTATCACTGTTCATGACAAGATGTCTGAGTTATGGCAAAAGGGAGTGGGCGGCAAGAAATTAAGAGATAAGGTATGAGCTAGATCTGGAATGATTTGTCACAGGATTAACATGAGGGCACCAGAATAGGCAGGAGCCAATGAGTTTGAATTTCGAAACACTTATAAATCATAGGGGGGCCTCTACAGAATAGACTGCACTTCTAAGAACCTTAAGCTGTTGTGCTTTCCCGCCGCTATGGAACTCTTCATTATCTATGCTCAAGGAGTAAGGCCGAGAGTTGTGATATGAAAAAAGATGTAGGGCTTTATGAAGAATACAGTGTGGACAGCTGTGGGCATGATGCAGAGTTCAACATTTATGGGAGGGGATGTGCCGAAAATTTGTAGACACGAAGTAGAGCTGGTCTGGATTCCGTTGCCTTACCCATGGGATGGTTGGCAAACCATAAAGGATAGAGGAAAAGCTATAAATATGGAGCCAAATGGTGGAATTGTAGTTAACAAGTCGTCTTTGGTGTATCTTGAAGATTGGGATCTCACGGATAGTAGTAATGGTCTTGCAAAATTACAACACAAGCTACAGTAGACAGTGCACAGAGAAGATACGAACTTAGAAATTGGTTGTGCTGGTATGAGGAGGTCCTGTATGCGGCACCCCAGCTATAGCTAAAGTCCTATGAGGGGGTGCTCTGTGTTAACTGAGCAGAGCAGAATGGACATTTTCGGTTGCAAGAATTGGTAGAAACGACGAAGCAAGAGCTGGAAGAAGCGTTGAAGGAGACAAACAAGGAGCAACAGAATGAAGGACATCACTCATGGGGAGGTGAACCGCGGAGCCTAGGCAGTGTGTCTCACCGCACTGACGAGTGACTCAGGATGAGTCACAATGATTTTGTTGGGGGCTTGTTGGGTAGTGGAAGTCCCGTGTAACAGTTTTGGGGCTTAGAGCCTATGAATTAGGATAAAAATACTATAAAAACTTCGAAATATGTAGAGAGTGAAATGTAATAGATCGAGTTAGAGGGTTGTCAACCCAAGAAATAATATAGAATAATAGAAAGTAAGTCGGCTTGCCCATGGTCCATGGACCATGGGAATGTATAAGTAGATTGAGGCTCTATGGGCAGAAAGTAGTTTTTGGGGATGTAATTTTGGATCTGAAATGTAATGGGTTTTTGAGGAGTGAAGTCTAAAAGCGTTTGTAAGTCCAAGTCAAGGGTATTGGTCGGTAGATAGAGGTTCTGTAACTGTGTGCGCAGAGGCCTAGTAGAGTCCACAGTTGTGTGCGCAGACCCCCGCAACTGAGTGCACAGGGTGTATCTGGATGGATTAGTGAAGGAATCGAATAAAGATAAGTGATTATGAAATTCTATGTTAAGTCTGAATTATTATGGATCTGGCTAATTTATGGTTGATATAACTGTTTGATCTACATGCATATGCTTATGTTATGATTTTATGCAAATCTGTATCTTTTCTAGGTGTGAGCTAGTTATTTTTGTTAAATCTTTTCTTAAAGACCATAAAAAGTAGATCTAATCGATAACAATGCATTAATAAGTATTAAGGAGTTTCTTGGGTCTGGATCTACACAGAACAGAGTGGCGTGAAGCCACGGAATGGTGTGCGAACCTTCCAGACCACATCAAGACATCCCAAGGGTGTGGAAACCTAGTTCTAGCACCTTCCCCTACTACCTTGGGTGAGACCTAAGTCTGTGCTCCGTGGGTTGTTGCCGAAAGGGCCGGTAGCTGCGGGATTTGTTTGGCTAAGTAACTCTTCTGAACCTGGGTTAGGCCCATATAAGCCAACAAAAAAATAGAGGAAATTGGAGAAAGTAGAGGCCTTAATAATAAAAAGGGTTATGAGGATTAGTAGGTACCTTTTTCAAGTCAATTTTGGAGCTCTCTCTCTATTATATCTATTCTCTCATACTATTGCACACTTAGATCATTCTTGGAGCACTCTAGCATTCGAGAAAGGAAGGCAAAGGAAGGAAAATGTGGCAAAGGAAAGCAAGGAAAAGTTGGATCAAGAAGCTTTAGTAGGAATACATGTAGGTAAAGGTTGCATGTGTGATTTCTTGTCTAGTTTGTGAATGCATGTGTGTAATTTATTCTCTTACTATCAGTGGCATGGGTTTTTCTAAGTGTGACAATGGTTTTAGCCTGTCCGTTCCATTTCCAGAAAGCCATGGTGTGATGGGGTTATTTCATTCGTTTGAGATTTGGCTAGCCAGATGGTTTTGGAACTTAGTGAGGTGGTCTCAGGAAATTTCCCAAGGGCCTAGGAATCCCTTGATCGGTTTTGGTGAGATTACGATCAAGCCTAGGGGTGGAGATGGGAAATTCCTCAAGGTATTGGTGAAGAAACTCTGAGGAATCCAAGCTTGTTTTGGGCCTAGGAATCCCTTAACCGGTTTTGGCAAGGTTGCGGTAAAGCCTAGTGGTTTATGTTCTTGTTTTGGGCCTAGTGATCCCTTGACCAGTTTTGGTGGGATTGTAGTAAAGCTTAAGGGTGGAGGTGGGGTAATCTCTGGGAAGACTTGGTTAGTTTTGTCTTGAGTCCCACATTCATGCTTGGAATATGGCAAGGGGGTGATTGGCTGAAAGAAAGATTTGGTTTAGCCCAATCTATGGTCGAGTGGTACGTGGAATTCGCCGACTTGGTTTGATTTTGCATATGTTAATAATAGCTCTTTTCCTCTTGTATTTAATAAGTATTTGTACTTGTTACTATGTGGCTTTGACGACTATTCTATTATGGTTATTATTATGGTTATATGCTAGTTATAAGCATGGTTCCATAATAGGCTCTAGCTAAGACTCTTAATATGTTTGATTCGTTGGTGAATGGTTATTGAATGCATAGCTAATAGATGTTATTGTGACTATTGTGAGAGGGTATTAGACCTTATTGATGATTCTCAAGTAAGTATTAGACCCCTATGTTTAGATATGCATTCATGACCAGTAGATTACATGTTTTCAATATGTTTCACGAAATTACTGTCATGGTTAGGCCTAGTTAGGTCAATTCCTTGATCAAATTTTGTATGAATGACTTTGTCTTGATGTTAATTATTCTTTTGGAAAGTCTCACTGAGTTTTGGGTAGTGGTCTGGAGCCTAGCCTGAGATGGTGGCTCAGAATCCGAGACCCTGTCCTCTGAACTGAGGAATTTAGGTTACAACCGCTACCTAGTATGTTTATGCATGTGGTTGGAGAAATTCAACCACATGGAGGTCTTGTCATGTATGTGATTAGTAGCCCAGGTCAACAAAAGGAATTCCAGCTTAGGATTTGTGCAATAAGAGTCGTTGATTGGCTCTTGGGTATCTTGTAGCTCCTGAGGAAGGTCTGTAAGGTTCTAGTTTGTCAATTCCACTTCCTTAACTGTACTTAGGAGGTTGAGTCATGTCATAGTATCCCTTAACTCATGTGTATCCTAAGAGGCCAATGAAAATTTTGGAAAATTTAACTATGTCCAGTCTTCAATAATGTACTTGAGTCATTATGTAATGTAATTTTCAAAAGAATAAATAAAATTATTATTATTATTGTGTCTTATTAGAGCATGGGTTTCATGCTTCAGACACCATGTTTTAGGTCAAAGTCCCCATTGAGGATTTCTAGGATTTATTTTGAGTCTATAGAATTATTGTACAATTAAAGATACCCTTCTTGGGATTTTGAATCATGTCAAAAGTTTAAGTATTGAGTCAAATATAAATTATGTAACCTCCACACCATGTTGGCCTTGAAGAAGATAAAGTTAGCCTAAGAACCCTATTCGACCCCACAAGAAGCCTATAAAAGGAAGGTCATCGAATTCATTTGGAGCAATCATTCTCACGCAAGCTCGAATTCTCATGTAGCTGGAATAAGTATGAAAATAGCTTGTAGTTGGGCAGAAGTGTGAAGGTGTCTTATAGCTAGGAAAATGTGTGAAGTCTATTTCCGGGAAGCCGAAGTGAATGCGAGATTGGGGAGGTCTAAGGAGATAAAAAACATTGATATTTTGGTGTCTCTCTCTCTCTCTATTTCATGTCCTGGATTGGGAGATCAAAGTCTTCCAAGTATCATTGTTGCTGGAATATGCCAGTTGCCATAAGTTGCTGCATAGTCCAAGTTTCTGGAAAGATGTCAAAATTCTGGGAGGCTGACTTGGTATGGAGGGAAGGTCAGGTATTGGTCTAGAGTGAAGAGTCTCAAAGAATACTATTGAAAGGATGAATTATCTTGACTGGTTTTTCCCCTTGAGGGGGGTTTTCCCTGACATGTGCCTACATATGGTATCTATTTTTTTATGTGATGCTTCTTTTGGTTATTTTCTTGATGAACTAAATAAAGAAGATATAAATAATCGTAATAATAAGAAACATCACAAGTAATTATCAAGAACAAGAGAATATTTATTGCCTTTCTAATTTTCTAATGGGTAAATGTGGGAGGGGTGGTTGCATTGTCCGTCAATAGAATACATGTCCGTAGTTCATCTACTACTCATTCCATGCTCATTATGGGCTCGTAGTCTTAAGCACGAACAATAATTCAAAATTATTTTGGTACAAGTCTACAATGCCTATATCTTTCATTGTTGCACAATACCCTTCTCCCAAGTCCTCTTGGATTTCCGTTATGGCTTTTAAGTTATTTGTGAAAGGTCCCTTTGGGCGCAAATATCACACAAATATTCGTACTCATCAAAGTGTGATGCTAAAAATTTCCTGCATAATTCTTCATATTTACCCTTAAACCTTTGTACTTCCTTGCTCATGTCTCCCGCTCTCCTCTCTACCCACAATATCAACTCATGCTTCCTTTCTAGTTGACTTGCTTTGGCTGCCCATTGAGAGCAGTCAATATTGGATTCAAAAACTTCTTCTTTTTAGTCATATGATTAATAAAACTCATGACTACTACAACCTTTTCGTGAAAATATTTCAATATCTCCTTTAAGTTTCTCAATTTCTTTCTGACATGTCTTGAATTCCTCTATCTTGTCTTGCATCAACTCCAAGTATCCCCAATGCTTTCTAAGTATCCTTATGATCTTATCCTAGAAAATCTTCATGGATGTTTTTAGAGAGATTCTATTGGAATTTTTTTTCTTCCGACGAAAGTGCAGCGCCTTCAATCTTCTACTATACTCCTTTTCTTGGAAAGGTTCTCCTTTGGTCGCTTCTAGCCTCTACCTTAACTATGGGGAGGAATGTTGTGAGCCCTAAAATTCTTCTAGAATGCTTAAAGAGTCCATTTTTCTATCAAAATATGAAAGAAATGTTTTAATTCTAGAGTTGTCACAGGTGCATTTCCATCGTGCTGGTGTTGGGGCAACTTGTTTCTACTTCCTTTCCTTTAATTTCTACAACATCCTTTATACATGAAGAAGAGACCATTGCTGAGTTATATTCCATACCTTGAAATGAGGGAGAACCGGTGCCACATGTTTATGTGATGGGTTAGGTGGTGGCCAACTTCCTGCAATTCATGTCTAGACGAAGCATAGTAAGTCTCGATGGCGATTTTGGAGGTTTTTAATCTAAAATGACTCAATTCAATGCATGTGGAGCTATTTGGGTACTGTAATACTTAGGTGAATTAATTCATGGGAATTTTAGGGCGTTAGCTTCTATGAAGACTATCCTTCCTTATAGTAGAAACACACTTTCTTCTCCTAGAGGGGATGAGTTGAGAATGACATAATTTGTAAAATTTTGGGCATGGGAAACCCTCAGCGAGAAGGGTTATGGGGTGTTTTTGGTTATGCTCAGAGGATGCTAGGCCTCAACTCAAATTTTCCCAATTCAAAATTTTTGGGAGAAACATAGACGAGTACTGTAAAGTACTATAATTAACCCAAAATCTCAAATAAGTAACTAAAAAAGTCACTAACGTACCTCACCCTGCCGGGGGGCATGATGAGCATCCTAATATAATTTATATTAATCACGACTCAACATGTGTGCGTAAATCTTTAGCAGGAAGATTTAGTGGAATCATATTGATGTCAAAAGAAGGTGGGGTGAGGTTGGAATGGTACTCATGTGGAACAATTAATTGGCCTTGGGGTACACATGGCATGCTCCAATGTCGTTGAGCTCCCAACTATAGAAGGCCTTGAGGTGGTGCAGAGCCAACAAGGAGCTGGCACATGTCTCTCTCCACAACCCCTAGGTCATCTAACTATCATGTTGCTAACCAATGTGAAGCTTGATGTAGCCATTAGATGAGATATCTCACCCACCATCAGATTCTACATGCCAAGGCCTCTTTGGCGTCAAGGTGACGTGTTGACATGGTGGGGTCTAGGACACGTGGGAGTTGATAGGGAGCATAGTGTAGACATGGCTTTTGATGTGGGATGATGTGGCAAATAACATGGTGGATGAGGTGGATGTGGAGAAAAGGTGTATAAAATACCCACACGGAGGCTAACGTGGTGACGAATGGTGATGACAGGGTCGCATGTTGTAGTAGTGGGCCATGGGTGACGTGGGTGGGACATGTGGCAACATCTCATAACGGGTAGACAATGAGATTTTAAGTTTGGGGAGGCATGCAGGAGGCATATGGTGTTGACACATGGCCTCATCCACATGACCTTCATGCATGATCACGCATGCAACTCAGCATCGCGAGATGTCGTGCGCTGTCTGATCTATGAGCACCTCGACCATTACATTTGGGTTGTGCACAAATTATACCAATGTCCCTCCACATATTGGCCTTGTTCACAGTGATTCGATGTGCCCACTCTTGGGTGCACCTATCGGTGTCCAATAGCCATGGTTGCAGTGCAATTCGCTTCATGGATTTGCGTTTGTGTGCAAGCAATCATTGATACCTAGGGATATCCACATGACTACACTTGGAGCTAAGCCATTAGATGACTTCCTTTGGCCTCATATTTTGCAGGGTGTTGTTATTTTGACACCAACATCGGCTCCATGGGGGAAAATAGGCCACTTTGGTCTATTAAGAACTTTGCAATTCTAGTGCCTTCTTGACATTGGGATATGGAGTCTATCCCTCAAGGGAATTATCTATTTCTTCTCATTAACAAACAATTTCAAACACTATGATTACTAATCAAGGTGTATAAGGAGTTTTTTTTTTAATATTTTTTTTCCTTTTTTTTTTTTTTTTTCAAGTGAATAACTTCTTCTTCTTCAAGAACCTGTTGTTGACAAGGTTCTTCAGAAAATCTCCATCTAGTGTCTCCAACTGATAGGTGTTATTATTAAGGACTTCCTGCACTCGAACAAACTAACCCATAGATTATCAAACTTGCCATGTTTTCCTTTGTTAGCTCTAATTGAGTTCCATTTCAATACGAGATCCCCAATCTATAAGTCTCCTTCCTTGCCTTTTTAGCAAATTTAGCCTTTACATTTTTTTGGTGGACTTTGAATTTTGTCAAGGATTCTTCCCTCTATTGCTAAACTTCTATCATCGATAGATCCTTCTATGTATTAGATTGATATATGGTGTTTCCTCTTGCAACAACCTCATCAATGGCACTCTAAGGTTCAAAAGAAATATTACATATGTTCCATGTTAGTGTCAGCCTTTGAAGCCTTCCATTAGTGATCAAATATGCTCTTACAAAGTGGTCTCAGGGTGTCAAAGTCAAATTTTTTCATTTTAGTGAGTCTTCAAGTAAAATTTGGTCACTAGGTATTAGGTCTAGGGTTGTTTTCACTCCTTCCAAAGTCCTACAAGTATTGTTCCACATCATCATTCAGCTTAGTGTACCATCATTAAAAGAGTTATCATCATTTCAGGTTCTAATGGGTCATTTTACACCTTCTTTGTGCTTCCTAATATACCTTCTTAAACACTTCCCATCACTCATATCCCTCAAATTCATCATTTTCCCACAAACCCTAGTTTATTGCTACAATTTGACAATTTTCTAGGCTAGGCCTGTGTTTTTCCCTTTTGGACTGCTTCCCCTCACTCAATCTTTGAAATTCCACTTTCCCCTACTTCCTAACATCCCTCTCTACTTCCAAAATTTTCTCAATAATTTAGAAGCCCCTCATCCGCTTCATTTCCCTTCATTTTTACAATTCCCCTGTTCCACATATCGCGATAGGTTTTCTTCAAACTATGTTTCTAAGCAATAAAAGATGAATTTGACAAAAGTGAGAGAGATTTTTGTCCATCATTTACCCAAGAATAAAAACCTCTTTCAGTTTTTACACATGTTTCATGGTTTGGGAGAAATGTTGAAAACATCATTGGCCTCAAGAGGATTGATGCACTTCTGGAGTGACCATGGGAAAATCAAGATTTCACCTAGTTGAGATGTTCAAATGACTTTCTTGATGATTTAAATGATATCTAGACAGAGAGATATTTCCAATGAGCTATCATGAGCTCAATTTGGAGTTGAGGAAGACCTTCAAAAGTTGACTGCAATAGCACTCTGCATTTAGGCAACCTCATTCTGCACATTTTGACCAGTCTTGGGAGATTTGACTTTTGACAGAGCAAATGAACTCCAAATTGAAAAATTCAAGATGTTCTAGAAAGTAGACTCGACAAGATTTCCAACGAGCTATCACATGCCCAATTTCAACATCGGGAAGGTAGTCAAAACTTACCTTGAAGTTGGCACTGCGCATAGGAACAGTGGCATTGTGCATTGGGAGGCTGGTGCTGCGCATCAGGGAGGCGCTGCGCATCAGAGCCAAACTTCCTTTAGAAAAATACACTGGCACTACGCATCAGGGAGGCACTGCGCATTGGGCTGGTGGTGCTGTGCATTGGGTTGTGAAGCTTCCAAACCTCTAAAAATCATCTTCAATCACTACAATTGCCTCATGTCACCTCCTATCAAGTAAGTAGAGCCTCTTTTCAGTTGAAACTAGGGTTTACATGAATTTTTGGTGGTTTATACCTCTTAAAATCTAAGCCCTGATTTGTCTCTAAAACTAACTCATACATTTCATACCATAGTTGTTTATCATTCTCCTTCTAAAAACCTATGCCCTAAATCCATTTACCTAAAACCTATCTCCTAATCCCTTCCCTAACTCCCGACATTATTCCCTTTATCTATTTTTTCCAATCCCCAAACCCTAATCCCTACATCCCACTATTCCCAAACCCTATTCTACATAAAACCCTAACCCTCCACATACAAAACCTATTCTACCTCCTCTCCTACAAACCTTACCTATTCCCCTAAAAACCCTACCCTCTCTCCTAAATCCCGTTCACATTCGCTAAACTCTATTTACATCTCATACATTAACATACCCCTCCATACACTCTATCCATTTCATTCCTCCACTTTGTTTTCACTTCACCATTGTCCGTACATCCACAAGTGTTCACAGCCATAAAAATGGAGAGAGATTTTGACCTTGTTGACCATGAGAAGACACAAAGAGTTAATGTCATTGACTTGGATGCTCAAGATCGAAGGACTGTCAAAGACATGATCATCAAGAAGCAAGAGGACAAGATACAAGATTTGTCAGTTAATTTAGAGAGGGCTAAGTGGATCATGAGAGAGAGATATGGCTTGAAAGGGTAAATATCCACTTTGAGGTCCTTTTAAAGAAAGCAAATAGAGACAACAAGATGCTAAGGCATATGGCCCACCATTATTTGACCCGGAATAGAATATGCAACAATAGGATCAAGCACCTAAAGGAAAGATTAAGGAGGGCCTTAAAAGAAAAAAGAAGAATGAAAAGCTCAACATTTTGGCTGATGTGGCTTTAGCCCAACAAAGTAACCCATGATGCTTTGAGCCAAAATTGGGCAAATTTTGAAACAATTTTGTCATTTTACAATTTTTGATTTAGACAACATAGGAAATTCCGACGATGGCACTACGCATTGAATTGGTGCATCCTCTTGAAAAATGGCTTGTAGATTTGGATTTAGCATAAAAAATAAGAAAATCCAGAAAGTTTCATCAATTCTGGAGGAGATTTTGGCCACCAAAAGGGCAAAAAACACTCGAAAAGTGCCCTCTCTGCCACTTTTTGGACACAACGGAACCAGTCTTGGGAGAATTCACTTTTGAGGGGGCAAAATGACCTCCAAATCAGAAACTTTAAAGTGTTCAAGAAACTAGACAGGTAGGGTTTTCCAACAAGATATCGTGGGCCTGATTTGGATGAGTGGAAGACCTCCAAAAGTAGCAGTGAAGTGGTGATGTGCATCAGGCTCAGGGCGTTATACATCAGGCAAATTTTGTTAATTTTTCCTAAAAGTCAAATTTCGCCTAGTCTCTTCAACAATTGACTTTTTCTTCTTTTCTTGGTAAATTTTGCATGGTAAATGATGTAATATGAAGTAAATTTGTTAATTTTTCCTAAAAGTCAAAATTTGCCTAGTCTCTTCAACAATTGACTTTTTCTTCTTTTCTTGGTAAATTTTGCATGGTAAATGATGTAATATGAAGTAAATTTTGATGTAAAAAACTTGATGGGGTAGATACATCAAAGCAAAGGTGATTTTAAACTGAATGTATCAGTTTCCTTAGTTTTAGAGCATGGAAAATTTGAGGGGCAAATTTTTGCCCTTAGGGGAAAATAAGGGGTTTTGTATTTTTATTGGGCGAATATTTTGTATCACAGTACATTGTTACAAATCGCCTCAAATTTATTTTATAAAAAAATTAGATATGGAGGTTAGCCTACCTTATTTTAAGGGAGAGAGTAAAAAATGTAAATTTAGCCCTTTAAATTTGGAGTTACAACCTTCCATTTTCCCTAATTTTCAAGAATAGGTATTTATGATAGTTATTTCACCCTCCACATTCGGTGTAAAAAATGATTTTTCTTTCATTTTCCCATATTTCATGGTATTGGGGTTAATTTCGAGAAAATGACCTTATTTTTGGAACAAACTGTCACAAAAGAATAATTCAATTAGTCATAATCATATAAAGAATAATGGAAAACATTTTTTATATTTACTCCATAAGTCACCTTATATTTACATGTAAATAAATAAAAATATAAATAAAGTGGGGTATGGTAAATAAATAAAACCACTTTTTATATTTAGTCCATAACCCTCTTTCTATTTAAGAAGGCTCAAAAAAGAGGTTTTATTTAAGTGAATCCTATGGGAAAAATACCATATTTATAAAAGAGGCATGGTTAAATGAGAGGTACAGTAAATAAATAAAACAATTTTTTATATTTATTCCAGAAGTCACATTATATTTAAGAACACTAAAAAAATGTGTTATATTTAGGTGAAGCCTATGGGCCAAATACCATGGGCCAAATTATTATAAATGCCATGCAAAAAAAACATTATTAACCTATTATTAACCTTAATATTAGTATTAATAAAAAAAAGATTGCACATGGTATTGACCCATGGTATTCATGTGGAATGTAGGCTATTTAAAGGGGGAATTAAACCAGCATAGATCCATCTTTACTCTGGATCTACTAAGCCTGATATGCAAACTAGCATAGAGTGAAAAAATATTTGATCATCGGGCTTGGTAGATCAAGGGTAAAAATGGATCTTGTAATTTAATGCCACTTAAACATTTTAATTTGGTTTAAAAAAAGTCAATTATTAATTTTATTAATTTTTATAAATTACTAATAGTAGTTTTTAAGCTTAGGTTTATGGTAACCCATGGTATTGACCCATGGTAATATCATGGTATCCATGTGAGCATAGACTATTTATAGGGAAATTCTATTAGCTTAGATCCATCTTAATTCCGGGTCTACCAAATGCTGAGAGGGATAAATAGATTTCATCCCTCCAAGAGTGGTAGAAGTGGAGTTAAGATGGATATAGGATGGTTTTTATGATAATGAAGACATTAAATAGACTTAGGAAACTATATTATAAAAAACATCTTAAGGTGAATGGTTACAGCTAAATTTAGTCACTTCACAAAATTTAGTAAAAAATACCAATATCTCCATTAATATTGTTGTAATGATATGTAGGGGTTGGGCCAGTGCACCATATGGGGTTGAGCCAATGCACCATATTGCCCTAAAAGGCAGAGATTGTGCACCAAAAAGGAAATTAATCCACATGTTACAACGTTGTTAAAAAATGCAAGACGTATGAAGGTAGTGAATTATGTTAATAAGCAATTTAGATTGGGAGAGACGTAGTTAAATTTTATTATTTAATTGAATATTTCTAATTAAAATAATAATAAATCTATATGTATATATTAATATATTGATTGGAAGGCTTCTGACAATGGTCACTTCTTTCCATTAGATCCCCTTCAGGTCTTTGGGATACCTACTACTTTCTTATATTATATAGTTGGGGCTTGCTACCTGTTGGCGTGTTGGGGCAAAAAAAATGTGTTTTTTTCTATCTCGCAGTTGGAGTCTATGGAATAAGAAAGAAAATTCATAGCTTGACAAAAGTGGTACAAAACATGTTTTTTTTGTCTCGTAGTTGGACTCTATGGAATAAGAAAGAAATTTGATAGCTTGAAAAAAGTGGTAGAGAAAAGATTAATCTCTCCTACCTTAACAGAACTAGTGGTCAAGATCAACACCTACAAGAACTTTGTTGTGGAATAATATCAAAACTAATAGAAGGATATGAAAGAGTGTACAGAGAGAACCTTGACAAACATGGCCACTGAAACTTGCAACATTGTTTGTAGGAAGAGAAAATTATGTTTCTTTTTTCCAAACATGTATGTTAGTATATTACAATTTAGTAAATATGTTTTCCTATTATCATATATGGTTTCATACTTTAACAAAACATTCACCAAGACTTCACTTTTTATTAGTCAGTGAAAGATTTGCCAAGATCTTACAAGATTTATAATTCAGTGATAGATTCGCCATGATTTTACAAGATAATATAATCTAGTGAGAGATTTGCCAAAAAAATTATATATACTTATTATATTATTGATAAAACTGCCTTCCATTTTTCCTATGTATCATGGGGATTCACCCATTTATTATACATATAAATTTAGGGTGCTTCTTAAAATTTTCCCTGTTTTAGAGGCAAGATGTTCCACTGCCTATTTTCTTGTTCCTAGTTTAGATGTTGTTGAAACAGTTCCTTGACTCATGGATTCAACCCCTGATGGATAGCTCAAATGGTTTTGAGGTCTATATGATGTCTTTTCTCAGTGATTTCTAAAGGTTGGACTTTTTGGAAGTGGTGCACACATTGTATACTTGTATCAACAGATTGGCAAGGAATAAAACCAGGTTTTACAACTATTTTTGTGGGATTCTTGTGATACTGTGTTTTTGCATTGTTTCTTCTTCTGTACTAAGTTTTTCTCATGTGTTATATGTTTCAAAATCTTTCATTTCCTCTAAACTAAATGAATCAAGAGAAATAGGAAAAATGCATTGATATCAATGTTGTGCCTTGGAATGCATTTAGTTTTTAATGTTTTCAGCAGTTTGAAGAGGATTCATGGTATTTGCATGCCCTCCTCAGTCCCTCAGTAGTCTTAAATCAACCATTTCACTCAATTTCTAATGCATAAACACTTATCTATCTCGCCCCACAGAACATGTCTACAATTCTCGCTTGATTTCCCAGACCCAATCTGCCTTCTCCAATTGATCCAACAACCAAAACCTAAAAAAATCAAACCAGAAACCCTGAGCTGCTATACCTAGCCTAAAATCTAAATTAAATTTAGTCATCTCAAGCCCTAATTGCCAATATCCTAATTGATATTGACAAGGAGAGAGCCCTCTTCCGACCTGGTAGGGCTAGCTACCAGGTTAAGCATGGTTTGATGTTACCCTAGGCCTGCCTTCCTTTAGCTTGAGGTCGATCTCGTCTCTAACATAGTGGTGACCATACTGGGAAACATAGTTTTATGTTCCTCAACAAAATGTATCAAGTTCATATCTGATTGTTGATGGTGAACAATGATCAGACACAACAAGTCTGAAATCATTCACCTGGCGACTCGAAATCAGTTTCGAGATCAGATCCAAGGACTCCACTAGAGGATGAACCCAACCAACAACAGAAACATGAAGGGACAATATGGAAAGGTCAGGTATTCAAGTTGGCATTTCATCCAAGACATTATGTTCCTTATTATAAATTATTTCTCTCTTTTCCCAAGAATGTCAAGAAGGCTTTACAAAGTATATTGTATTCGAGGAAAGATCCTAAATCTGCATTTGATTCTTTCCCTTTGAAGATTGTGGATACAAAATATGTGTATGCCTTTGATCTTGATCAAGACCCTTCTCCTGAATTTTTTGATGACCGTCTTCAAACTGATAAGCGTAAAGAGACCAAGACTGATTCTACACCCTTTGTACATACTCCTACACCTTGTAAAATTCCAGATAGATACAAGCCTTTGATTTTACCTCCCATATCCCATGCTTTCCCTAAAAATCATTACCTATATATACCAAGATTTGACGGTGAATGTGACAACATCACTGCTGAGAGACATGTATTTAATTTTGAGTCTTTTCTCGACCTTTTTGAAATTGATGAAGAAGATGTCAGTGTTAGGCTTTTTGCTCTTTCTTTGCAAGGCAAAGTCAAGAGTTGGTTCAAAACCTTGCCTGATGTGAGCATTTCAGAATTCTAGCAGTTCGTCAAAGTTTTCCTCGCCAAGTGGGTGGTCAGACAAAACCCTTTCTTGATTCTAGAAGAATATAACCAGCTGAAAAGACAGCCAGGGGAGACAGTACAACAGTTCTCTACCAGATTTAACCAAGTTTATTGTTCGATGCCTGCTAATATAAGACCTCCTCCTCGCTCCACTCTCTTACACTAACCTAAAGCCATTGATCCAGAAATGGAGTTTCAGTTGAGAGAAATGAACCTTGCAACACTTGAGGAGATGAAAAACAATGCAGTAGATGTAGAGGCTAATTTGCTGATCAGAAGGGAAAAGCTTAAGGTAGAAGAGATGAAGAACATAGATCCAGAGGAATTGACAACTTTAGAGGTAAAGCTCAATAGTTTGGTAAGTGCAGTGGAAGAGATTATGCAAAGGATCACCACAAGGAATGAGTATAATGTTCAAGACCATGGCTCGCTGATTGAAGAGGAAGAAGTTGTTGATCCAAAATATATTCATTCTTATCCCAGTTGTCATAGACCTGATGATGATTGTTTTATATATCATTTTGGAGAAGAGAGATATGTTGATATGACATGTATGCTTGATGATGTGTTTTTTACTGATGATTTGCCTCAGTTCAATCAGTATGATGATGATTATGTCCTCCAAACAGAAGCTAGTTTTGCTGATAAATTAGCAGCTGGTTTGTGGAAGGAGGAAGTTCACTTTCAGTAGCTCAAATACAGTGATCAGTGGTTGCATATCAGCTATGGAAGTGAGGAGGAAAGTGTAGCAAATTTTGAAGTAAGTGAAGGATATTTTCCTTTTTGTTTTTCTTCATTCCAGATCATCAGAGACAACTTTCGTGCAATCAGAAATCAATCGTCGATAAGTTTTGATCTTCAACATCTAGAGGGAAATGAAATCCTTGTTCAAGACTTCTCATGTCTAGATTTGCAGCCCCCAAATGCCACTGAATGTCAGATTGTAGATGAAGACTTGGAAGCTGGAACATATGATCAAATGATGCAAGATGATTTCATACCATTATGTTTTGAATCATTTTAGTTTTTGAAGGGAAATTTGCATAGTATATCTTCAAATGAGTAGCCTGTAGAAAATCATGCAATCTCATTGGAACCAATAGAAAATGGGTTGCAAAAGTATTTTCAAGCTTTTTATGATCCGATAGCTAATGTGTTGGATGATGTCTGCAGTCAAAGTCCTTATCCACTAGCTAAATATGAGATTGAAACAAGTATTGATACAAACTTGATTCGACAACCGATTTCTTTGTCATTTTCAGCAGGAGTCTTGTCACAAATCTTAGACGAAAGTTTGCAGTCATGGTATGAGGAGGAGAAAAGTAATCCATCAGATGAGCTAAGTCCCAGTGCACATGAATTTCAAGATCCTTATGCAGTACTTTTGAAGTTGGATAGAGAATCCACATTATTCAATGGATCTGTTTACAAGTTTTCATGGGAGTTTCCTTTCAATAGTTTTCTCTTATTGTTCATAAGCAAGCACTTGTGGAGAACACAAATAGAAGCCAAAATGCTTGCTTGGTTGTACTGGTTGTTTCACTTCACTTGATTAGGTGATGACTGGAACAGTTAGAGTAGGTTTTATTGAATAAGCTCCATTTTGAGTATAGTTTCCAGTTTGTCAGTTATGTTTTAGTGTTGAGTCAATTTTTAGTTGAGTAAGAGTTAGTTTGTGTATTTGAGTTATTAGTATTCGGTCAAGCATTTCAGTTACAGTTTTTGACTCCATGCCTAATGGATAAGACTACTAGGTCTACAATGTTCTTGGCACCTCCAAGGAGCTATCGTCCCCAATGGAGCCAATTTTAGTGTTAGCCTTTGAATCCTTCCATCAGTGATCAAATATGCTCTTACAAAGTGGTCTCAAGGTGTCAAAGTCAAATTTTGTCATTTCAGTGAGTCTTCAAGTAAACTTTGGTCACTAGGTATTAGGTCTAGGGTTGTTTTCACCTTCCAAAGTATTCCAAGTATTTTTCCATGTCACCATTCAGCTTCGTGTACCATAATTAAAAGAGTTATCATCATTTCAGGTTCCAATGGATCATTTTACACCTTTTTCGTGCTTTAGTTGTACTTGGGTAAGGTCCATTTCCCTCTCCTAGGGTTTTGAAGGTAATTTTCATTGATGGCCAAATGATCAACAAAACTTGTGTCCTGATGTTCATACACCTTCCCCTATCCCTAATATACCTTCTTAAATGCTTCTCATCACTCATATCCCTCAAATTCATCATTTTCCCACAAAGCCTAGTTTCTTGCTACAATTTGACAATTTTCTAGACTAGGCCTGCATTTTGCCCTTTTGGACCCCTTCCCTGTTACAAGGAAAAGTGTCTACACAGAGCTGCTTATCCCACTAAGGTGTGGTAGCTACCTTAGAAACAAACAAAGTAAAGCTACTTTCGTTTTCCTTTATGAAATATAGATGAGTGAAGAACAAAGAAGACCAACCTCTGTCTTGCGCTAATCTCCTAGTGCGATTCCTCTCTCTCTTGATAGTCTTTTGCTACTTTCTCCCTTGTACGCCCAGCTTCACAAAGTACCTGTAAGATCACAGTAGCATAGCACTATACAAGAACATGGATCTATAATCATAAACAATCTAGGATCAGATGTAAATTGACCATACAAATGCATAAAACATAAATGACACAAGAGTATGGAGGAAAACTTGAATAACTTTTATTGATAAACAAGAAAGAGCCAAGGGAGTTACAACCAGTTGTTCTGACCCAACATCATCCTCTCAGCAAGGAAGCCCCTCTTCACCTCATACAAAGCTTAGATCACCCAACAATCTGATGTTGTCTCAAGAAACCAACAGCAATTCCTTACAATATGCAAAATTCCAGCCTCTGGATCTCTGGGATGAGGGATCCATATATAGATATCTGTAAGGGAGATGAGTCAGCTTGTGATTTGATTAGTGTCTTCCCTCTGATAGTTCTTGCTTCCACTTGGAGATTGATGATCTCTTACTCATCCTTGGTCGAATTCAGAGAGGCAAGTGTCACAGGAGAAGTTTCTGGAAGATTCCATGCCTCTCCACCTCGCGGAATGACACTGCCATTTGTCACTTCTCACCCATCGCACCCCATAGAAGGGATTTTTGAAATGCAACGCACCCACACAGTGTATTTAGGTGAGATGCAACACACTTTGCCTATGGAGCAGCTGAAATGATCCTGTTTTGACCAGTTCTGAGCAGTTTTTCATGGAGAACTTCTGGGAGAAGCTGTAATCAGTTGACCTTGTTCCTTTAGGGGTTAGAACAAAAATTTTAGTGACTTAGGAGCCCTTGGTTCATGGACATTTCATGCTTGGGGTTGTAGTTCCCAAAAATGTATATAACAGTTGCCCCCTAAAGCATGAGGTCGTTAATCTTTTGATGTCGGGTGAAATGCTTTATTATGAGGATCCGAAGTTCTTTCAAGCTAGGAGGAGACCTGTAATAAGATACAATACAATACATTATCTTCATAATATTTTCATGATCTAGCTGAGGTGGGCATTCCCATGCTCAGCTCTATAAATTCATTTTCATGTACATAGGACAGACAATCGTCTGAGTGTAGACTGATGATTCTAGTAGAGTCATCATCCCTTTGATTGGATGATTATTTGTCTAGCAATGATGTACATTTGATGTCTTTATTTTCCTAAATATATATCGCAACCCGGATGGATGAAACT
This sequence comes from Pinus tabuliformis, assembly GCA_031772625.1. NCBI lineage: Eukaryota > Viridiplantae > Streptophyta > Pinopsida > Pinales > Pinaceae > Pinus > Pinus tabuliformis. The sequence continues at coordinate 1,237,992,004 of CM062807.1, forward strand.
AGATCCGGGGTCTTCAATCTCGTTCGATCTTCACTCAAAGTACAAGTCTATCCATGTGAGAGATGTTCTGGAGTCGAACATGGAAAGACATCGCCTGATTACTAGCCAATGATGTAAGCTGTTAACAGGCGTGAGAGGAATCACCGATAATGATAATGACCCTCAAGGTACTGCAATACAATTCGCATGGTGTGAATAAAGGACTTGGCGTTGAACACCACACAAAATCTTTCGGTCGAAGGTCATTGATGTAAACCTGTCGCCGGAAGTGAGAAACTTGCCATTGAGGCATGCAAGCTTCAAAGTACTGAATGGGGTGTTCCTAGATTGACTTCTTGGATAATGAGTTGATGTCGACAAGAAGCGATCTGTCACAGGAGGGCCTTAATGAATCCCACATCAATGACACGGAACAGAGCAAATGATTTTAATGGAGGTGAAAACAATCTGATGACATAAGGTTCAGGGTGGCGGTCATGAAAGAATGGAGTGTAAATGTATTGTAACGGGTGAGACACAGGTGAATTCTCTGAATGACTTCTCTTGAACATATCGGTGACACTGACGTGATGGACTGGTAGCATTAACCCCAAATGTGGATGGTATGATGGGACCATGGTGATGTGACCGGTGAATGAAACAACCCAACCCGACTTGGATGCGAAGTGAAAGTGTCATGTTCAAGAGCGACTTGCTACCAACAAAGTTTCTTCAAGTTTTCTTCCCAATTTTTCCCCAGTCATTGCTGACCAGTACCTCTTTATTTTTGTCAAGCTTGAGGAGGATAACATATGCTTGTTCTATAATTTTCCCTTCAGGCAAACCCATCGCTATGTTTTAACGAGCCTAGCGATGGTGAAACTCGTTCTTGTCTGCTATGGACAAGTTTGTCGCTATTACGTTTTAACGAGTTTAACGACAAAGATAACTCGGTCCTTTTCAATTTTAGAGAGTCTAAAAAGGAACGTAAAGGAAACTCCAAAATTCCTTTTTCGTCATCTAATCCCTTAAGTTCGAAAAAGTATAAAACAATACAGAAGGGATGAATTTTCGATACTTTTAACGAGCCGAACAAACAAATGCTCGATCTTTTTGTGTAATAATCCCTCAGGTCCAAAAAGATTAAAATATAAAGGAGGGATAGCACTTTCGGTCCCTTTAACGAGCTGGAGAGGCCAATGGCTCGGCAATCTTTTCATATTTTACGAGTCAGTTGAAAAGAGCTTAAAGGAGACTCGTCTTTTGAGGAACGAGTGATAACATTGGGTAGCAGCTGATTCCAGGTAAGGTTTGGAATTTTCCAATCATGGCAGTGTTACAAGGATGGCTAGTGAGATCACTCTTCGCAGCTGTTCCTCAAAAGGGGTAAATAATCAAATGGAGGTGAATTATCGGCCAATACAGAGTGGAGGTGATGATGAGAACACGACCAAGGCTTTTAAAGGCTGAAGTACTACATTCACGATGGTTATTTAACGAGAAATAGTTCATTTTTAATGAGCTTAAATGCGGGGGTAAACATTTGCTCATGGCTTATGTTTATTTTTTAATGAGCTTGAACTATGCGCTAAAACTGCTCGATGCAACGGTCATTTCTTGACTTTACCATAAATAGCTTTGTTCTTTCAAATATTATACTACATTTTCAATTGCTTCATCAAACTAGTTAGAAATGAGCAATAGATGTTTGAAAAATGAGTTAGAACACTAATATTTTACTCGAATTACGTAAAAAGTAATGTAAAAGTGCTTTTACCTCTCATTTTATCATTTCATTTGAACTTTGGTTTGTTGGAGCTTTGGAGGTGCTTTCCTTCCTTGATTTTCATCAGCTGATTTTAGGAGATTCTGTGGACGATTCTCGGCACCGTCTGGACCAGGTAGGAGCTAAACTTGAGCTCTTTCATTTCATGCTTTCCATTTTGCATTCTGAGCTTGATTCCTGGTTTTTCTGAGCCTCTGGGGTTTGAAAAACTCGCCCTGGCTTCAACGCACCCTTTGTGTATCGAAAGGTGTGTTGGATGTTGGCCTGTCTACTGGCCATCTGACATGCAACGCACCCAGAGCACTACTGTAGGTGCGATGGGCGCAAGGAAGGAATTTTATGCACAGTTTTTGATGGAAATTTTGCCTGTTTCTTACCAAAATCAAGATCTAACTCTTCTCTTGTTTTTTTTCAGAGATTTTTGGAGCAAGATGACTATTACATGGTGAGAACATGAGCATGAAGAAGAGGACATGCTTGCTTTACATGATCCGGTTACAGTAAATGCACTACGAAACTGTGGCTTGCTGAAGTTTTTCCGCATTTCTAGCATGAGACAACAAATAAACTTGCTGCAGTAATTGCTCGATGCTTGGGATCCTACCAACCAGGTGTTCCAGATTAGGGAAAATCCATCCCCTTGACTGTAGTGGACATCTATTTCTTGACTAGCTTATCAAGGCGGGGTGCCCCCATCTCTTTATCAGGTTCGGCCCGAGGAGGTGAATCTGTGAGAGATTATGTTCACCGGTATTGCAGAGAGGGATCTCAGCCGAGTAAGGACGGAAAGATCATCATCCGTGATGTCACTGACAGGTCCCTCAGGACTATTCTGTTCACTTTTGGTAGGATGGCTGGTGGTGCGGCTCTTCATGTAGCCAATCGATCTTATATGCAGTATGCCTTGGAATATCTCCAACTGGTGCGACGTAGTACTTCTTGTGATGAAAGAACAGTTGACCAAGGTGAAGAGTGGGAGGTTGAAGAAATTTGGTTATGGTTCTATCTTGACCGCCTTTACCTTGGAAAAGATACCACTGATGTAGCCGCAATATATTGCACTCGATTTACCTTCACCGACTGAACCACGTATGCAGAGATGGGTCGACCATATGTCTAGGCATGCTGGTTAGTCTCAGATTTCCTTTTCTGATACCTTCTTCGGGTGGTTTGATCATCAGGAGATGGTTTATTCCGAGTATCCATATGTCGGTATGGACTTTCGGGGTGATCTAGATTTAGTACTACCGGATGGCGAACAGTGGGGCACCATTGGTAAATTCTTTGACCATATCCCTGTTTATTGTTTTTCTTTTATAATGTCCTTGTGCTTTATTCTATCAAGAATTAATCAAACTCATGTGTTCATGCAGATGTTGGTCCCGTTCGGCCAGTAGTACGCCTGAGAGTGCCAGTTGCCGCCCCAGCAGGAGAGGATGTTGGAAGGGCTATCCTTCGCGACCTCGATGTGGCCGAGACTCTCACAACATTATAGGAATAGGTTGAGGGCCTCACTCTTGGTATTCCAGACGTGAGGACTGACGAGCTGCCCTTGAGGTTGCAGCGGCATACTACTGGTGTGCCAAGACGATGGACTCGGCTCTTACGCATGATCGCACAAGCTATGACTTGCTATCACGAGCATCATTAGACTAGGGTGCTCCCTAGCGTTTTGAGTTTTTGGTCATTTGACCAATTTTGTCTTGGTTACATAACATTATGTGTAAACCATAAATAGTTATATATATATATATATATATATATATATATATATATATATATTTGATTTTCGAAGCTTTATTTTGGTTAAGTTACATGATCCAAATGCAAATATTGATGGTATGCTTCTTTTTATAAATGTTGCAAATGTCTATCTAACACATAATTTTCCAATGAGTTAGTTAATTTGTTTAAGGTTCTGGAAATATGCTGATATTGAATAAAATCAAATTGTCTTTCCAAAATCTTAACCCTTAGGAACATGCGATAAATAGCTGGATTTTGGACAGAGTAGATACCAGTGAGTTGTAGTATGACAAGTTGTGAGTCTAGCCTGACAATCAGTCGGCGTATACCATGTGTGATGGCATCATAGAGAAGTTCTATCAATGCGCTATATTCAGCGATGTTATTCATTGATCGATCAATACATACCCCTCTGAAACTTACTAACTCACCGCTTGGATCAAAAATGGCCCAGGCCGCGGAAGATAGGTTCCGCAAACTACGACTCGCTCCGTCGACATATCCAACACATGACTCCAATAGGTTTGACATCTGCAATAAATGTAAAAAGTGGATTACTTGACCAAAACAAACACTTTAGAGAAAAAAAAACATAACAAAAGCATACAGGTTACTATACTGAATCACGCATAGTAACGCTTGAGGTACAACCCGTTACGAGGTTGTGCCAGTGGAATCCCGTCATAATCCATTAACTCGTAGGCTCCTTTTGCTAACACTCGCTTAATAATATAGGGGCCCATCCATAAAGACTTGAATTTACCTGCCCCCAATTTATCAGATTCTTGGTCATAAAGCAAGACCAAGTCACCTTCTGAGAAGAAATGGGGTTTGACATTCTTGTTGAACTCCGCTTTGACTCGTTTCTTATGGGCTTCATTAGCCAAAGCGGCATCGTGACGGGTTTCATCCAATTGGATTAGTTCCAAGAAACAAGCCTCCTCTTCTGAAGTTCCGGGGAGAAGGTCAATTGCAAGTTTGAGGGACAAGATTTCGCACTGGATTGGTAAGACTACTTCCAGGCCATATACCAGTTGGAAAGGTGTAAACCCGATTGCATTCCTTACCGATGTTCGGTAAGCCACAAGGCTGAGTACAGGATTAGGTGCCAACTTATTTTGTGAACTCCAATCATCCTTTTCAGCATGCGCTTCAGGACCTTGTTGATTGCTTCAACTTGTCCATTGGCTTGCGGATAATACGGAGTAGAGCTGTCACGAGACAACCCTAGTTTGGCAGCTAATTCGACCATCATGTGATTGTGAAAATGTGATCCATGATCTGTGACTATAGCTTGTGGGACGCTGAATATGGCGACTACATGATTGAAAAAGAAGAGGGCAGCTGTTTCACCAGTATTATCTAATGTAGGCATTGCCTCGGCCCATTTGGTAAAATAGTCGACTGCAACTATGATATACCCATGCCCCCCGGTCGAGGTGGGGTTACATGTCATGAAATCGATGCCCCATTTGGCGAATGGACCAATAGCAACTATTGGTTGTAGAGGTGTGGGTGGTCTTATGGTTTTGCTATCGAAAATTTTACAAGCATGGAAACTTCTGACTGCAGTTATGCAATCTTTGAACATTGTTGGCCAGAAGTATCCTGCTTGTAAATTTTTTTGCGTTGTAGCATAACCGGATTGATGCCCCCCACACGCGCCCAAATGGAAATCATTCAGGACTTTTTCGGCCTCCTCATGGGTGAGGCACCTTCTCAGAACCGTATCGATACCACGACAGTAAAGTGTATCACCGACGATCATGTAGTCTTTTGATTGGTATCGAATACGTTTTTGTTCGGAGTGAGAGGTATTTGGCCTATATTTTTGGGTTTGGAGATAAATGATTATATCCCCATACCACAGATTGCTTAAAGATATCAGAAACAAATTTTTGTCCACGATCGTTTCTTGGGATGTTTCATCGTTGGACGACGATGGGAGATCGCATAATAATTCTGTGAAAAGCAGAGCTTTCTTTGACTTGGATTTTACAAATTCCAGATCAAACTCTTGTAGAATTGCTATCTGTTAGATACCTATACTAATAGGTTTCATATTTCATGATTGGCTATGGAAGGTCCAAATTTGTTCTGCTTTGATGACTCAAAGATCACATATTTCCAAGAGAACCCAATCTATGCTTATAGCTTGGTATGAGCTTCAAATTTTGATGGATGATTCAACAGCTTAATCTGGATCATTCCATGGTTTAAATTTACAGTTGTAGAATAGAGAAAGGAGTCTGTCCAAACTGTTTAATCTTGGCAGACAAGTAGTTCAGGTAGAGAAGAAAAGGCTCCCAACAGCTTAATCTGGGACCTTGGAGGAGATAAGGGTAGAAGTAGATAGGAATAACAAAGAAAAAGCCAAAGAAAAGAAAAGGCAAGTAAGGGTCTGCAAGTCCAAGTGCACCCTCTAAGAAGAAATAAAAAATGCTAGGAAAGTAGTTGGGTAAGTAGTTGGAGTTGCAGAAAGGTTATCTTTACCATTGCAGATATGTTAACTGTGATTACCAAGGCAAAGTCTATCAAGTGACAAGGTGTTCATCTTCATCAAGTTACAGCAAGGAGCATGACTAACCTCCCTCCTCCCTCCTTTCTTTTCATTGCTAACATCCCTTTGTGAGCTGAGATGCAGGGAGGAAGATCATGGTTTCATGATGATTCTTGTTCATTCAAAAGCCACATTTCTTGTCTAAAAATCTTTTCATTTTGATCTACTCCCTAAACTAAGTGAGTTTCAAATAAACTTAGTATTTTCTCCCTCCATTCACTTCCCCCATCCATATTAACTCTAACTCTACTATGTAAATCCCCTATATTGCCTTTCCCCTACTAGTATTAACACCATGGTGTATAAACCCCAAATTTTGTATAAATATCCCTCCCCCTTGGCATTATAGCCATATGTTCTCTAAAGGGATCAGATGACATCTGGTCATTGTGATAAGCCTAAGCCAAACCCCCTTTTCCCCTTTACAAATCCCTTTCTCACTTTTAAATCCCCATTTACACATAAAACCTCCTAAAAAGCCTTGTTTATACCCTCACCCGCTTCAAATGGCTAAAACATGGAAAACCCACTTTTTCCCTTTTACCTAAAGTCCAAAGGGCGGATGCATTTCCACAAAAAATTCGCGAAACCCACTATACTAAGGTTTTCCGCCTATGCACAGATCCCCAGAATAACTATTAAAATAATCCCCGCCCCTCCCCTTACCTGTCGATCCCTTCGTCCTCCCGACGACCGTCCGATTAAAGAATTGAAGATCCAACGGTTCTCACGGCATCGGATTCTTTCCGACGACCGTTGGTTACCCGCCCTATCCCCCTATCACATCAACCCTCCGACAGCCGTCCGATCATGCCCCCCAGATCTGACGGCCATCACTGCATCGGAGCAGATCCTCTGTCCGAGCGTTATCTTCCGACGGCCGTATTGTGGCCTACGTCATGCGACAGCCACGCGTCCCCTCCACGGCTCATCGGAGGTACAACTGACGCTTACCGCCACCGTACCGTAAGCGGTGCGATATGAAACCGCCGGCGGTTTCCGGTTTCTCCCTTTCCGCCCGCGCTGCGTCATCCCCACGTCATTGCCCCGTTACCCCACGTCACTGCCAGTTATGCCGTCGCGTCATCCCTCCGCTCATCCATTGGTCGACCTGTACTGCCACCTCACCATCCCCGTGGACCAACCAGGACCCGCCACCTGGCCGGATGACCTCCCGCTGACGTCATCCGACCCTGACCCCACCTATGACGTCATGCTGACGTCAGCACAAAAACGCGCCAAAATCACCAAAATCTATATTTGAGCCAAAAAGTCGCGTTTTTGCTATTTTTTGGAGAAAGCCGCTTTGTTACTCTGCATGTAATTTTACGTTCAAGCCTGCACCAGCCCGTTGAAAAGGCTTCCAGACCGCCAGAGCGTCCATCCTTCGAGCATTAGCGAGTTTTAACCGACCAGATTCCACAGGTATTGTTCATTTTCACTCTGCAAGTCCATTTTCACTGAATTCCGCTTATAAGCCTATGAACAGACCTTGAAATGCTAAAATCACCATTAAACTCCACTGAACCAACACTAATACCATACCAGTGCTGCCATTACACGTTTACAAGGCCACATTGGGCAAACTGAACGTAATTTTCTCACTGGTTCGCGCAATCGTGAACCATTTACCTGCAAGAACCAAATTTACCATAAAACATACGTTGTTCAACTCTGCTACTCATCTATCGGTTCAAAAGCAGCATTTCAATTGCTACAACCTTTCCCATTCACTCTTTGTCCTTATAAATTTCCATTTTTCTCAGAAGAAGCTCATTTTGTGTTACTCTGCATAGTAACACCAGCCCCCAAAGAACAGAATCCTAAAAGGACCATGGACCCATCAGCTCCTCCTGTAGTACTGAATGTTCAACCCCTGAATGCCCCTCAAAATAATTTGAAATGGCAAGCCTTGGCAGATATGGATTACCAAATTGCAGAAGAGAAGCTTATGGGCAGCAAATTCCACCTTCATCTGTTGAATGAATTAAAAGCCAAGCATGAAAATGGGACAGATATACTAGGCTTATGGGACTCTTTCCTCCCTATTTTTAAGCTCCCTCAGGTCAACCAGTTCCCTGAACTGATCCACCTTTGTGCTGAACAATATGATGTTTCCCAGCGAGCTGTTGTTGACCCATCTGGTGCAGTACTCTTCTATGTTACCCCTCAAGCTATCAAAGACATGCTTTGCTTCAACCCTCAGAAGAAGCTGGTTCCTCTATCACTGGTAAATCTGATAAAACAAGGGGATAAACTCACAGATGCTCAAATTGTCAAATTCAACCAATTATACATCAAAACTAAGATTGTGATGGGCCCTCCAATTCTTCATGTATATCTCAATGAACTAGGTAGAGACCTGGCAGATATGATTTCTCCCATCCTGGGATATAGTTCAATTGAGTTTATTGATGCAACTGTGCTGATAATGATGCTTATGTTTGCTCCTGGCAAGTCACCAATCTGCTATGACTATGCCACCTACATATCAGACAAGATTCATGAGCAATTGATGAATTTAAGGAGAGACAGGATGTTCAGATACACCTCCTACATTTACCATTTGATCTTATACCATCAACATGAGAAGTTTCACTTTTTAATCAAAAGAATGGATGCCCAAGGCAATCCTAGGTCAGTGGTCTATTGGTCTTCTGTCTTCCACATCAGACCCGAGTCTCCATACACATACTGTGAATTCATGGATCTGTTCATCCATCCAGCCATGGCAATGCTGATGAGCTCACCTCCACCAAGACTCACTGAGGATATGCAAAGGATTCTTCAGCTGTCAAAAGCTTATAGCATTGGGGATTGGTACTTCTACCAAAACCACACTGTCATCAGGATATATGGGTGTGATCTTCCTCCTTTCAAACTACCCAAGTATGTGCCTATGAGGCTATTTGCCCTAGAATACTTTAGGCAATTTGGCAGAGTTGATGTGCTTCACTTTTCAGGAAAAGGGAAAAAAGCACAATTGAAGGTCAAAAACCAGCTTGGCCATTTTATCTATAATGAGAGGGAGCAAGGATGGAGAGAAGCAGAGAGAATGCTTGAGGCCTTTGGCCTGCAAACCAGTTTTATATGGGTACCTTATGACCCTAACCATTTCATAACTACAAGGAGGCTCAAATATAAGTTGTCTGCTTATGATCACCATAGCCTCCCTCACATTGAAAAGTATGCAAATCAAGAGAAATGGAAGAGAGGGACCTTAGAAGAGCCCTTGTCACAAGAAGAGCTGAACAACAGGGCATTAAGGAATCTAAAGAAGATGGCTGACCTTGAGCTTTGTTCACAGGTATTCACACTTCCAAGCACACAAACGGGAGCAGCTGAATCCTCCACAACTGCCAAGCAGCAAACTACCAAGGCTACTGAGAATATATCCAGCAGAGGCAAAGAAAAGCAAATGGAAACAGAGCAGACACATCAGGAGAAGGGGCAGTCACCTCCAGTGACCCAAGAGCAACAACAGCAACAAGATCTGCAAACAGAAGAAGGGCAACATGACAGTCAGCAGCCCTTGCAGCAGGAGGGGGTAATTAATACTCCAACTTCCACAGAGCAACAGGCTCAGAACACTGTGCCTCCTAGGCCAGAAATCACCACTGATGCCTCGGTCCTCCAAACTCCTCAAAAGGAGGATACATTTGTTTTTAGGAAGAGGGACAGAGAAACTCCTCTCACGTCATCTATCAACCAAGGAGAAAAGAGACAAAGATTAAATGATTTTGCTGAGGAGGACATAGCAATAAGAGAGGCATTGGGCATGGGCCCACCCAGCAGAGAAGCTTCAGCAAGTTCCTTTCAGCAAGAACAGGACAGGGCTATGGGAGGGGAGGTCAGTTCCTCCAGCCAACAAAAGGAAGGACAAGTGGGCATCAAACAACAATTTATAGACATCAAAAGGAGGAATGAGCCTATCAAAGTACAACTGTACAATCATCTGCTAAACATGGCTCCTTCCAATCAGCAGAGACTTATGTCTGCCTTTGATGTAGGTGAAGGCAAAATGATAATGAGCCATTTCATGCCTACTGCATTACAGCCCCAATCTGCCTCAGATTACCTCAGAACCAACTTGGAGGTCATGGCCAAAGACATACACCCAATGGACAAGATTGAACTGCATAAACAGACTGGTGAAATGGTGTATGCCTCTTTAGCAGATGAAACATTGGAAAATTATAAGCTAAAGAGCAGCCTTAATGCCACAGCCTCTCAATTGGAATTGGAGAGGGCATCATCCCAGGCGAAGGACAACAGAATAAGGTCCCTTGAAGACATAATCATTGAAATTGGGCATGATCCCAAAGATATTTCAGGGATACAGGAAATTTTAAAGTTAAGGGATGCTGACATGGCTGCCATGAGGAAGAAAATTAAACTCCCTGCCACCATGCACCCTCAGACAGATGAGGTAGCCCAACAAAGGCAGGAGAAGGAAACCACAGATTTATTAATCTCCATTTATAAACAGCTGGTCCAAGCACAAGAGAAGTTGGGAGAATCAGAGGCTGCAAAGGCAGCATTACAGGCATCTCTGAAACAAAGAGAAGAAGGGCAGACTTCTCAACCTCCACCTCAGGTCATCAATCTGGAGGAAACTGCTCCTATCACTGCCCCTCCTCCTCAACAGACTGAACAAACAACAACATCTACTTCAGCAGCGCCAACAACTACAGAGCAGGCCCAAAGCCTAGATATGCAAAAGTTGAAGAACGAAATCCAAGTCCTGGAAGCCCAGATGTTAGAGCTCAATTCAGCCAAAGATTCTTTGGCTAAAATCAATGATAGATATGATAAATCCAAACAAACTGTGGCAGAGAAAGAAAGGGAGGTGAAAGCCCTAAAAAACAAAATAAAAGAGCTAGAGAATGATCTCAAGCTAGATAAAGTGGTGGCTGAACTGAAAATAGTGCTATGGGCTAACATCGGAAAATCTATCAATGAGCAATGGCCATACATTGAAACTATCCATGAGCAACTTGAGCTCATTCCAAAAGCACAGAGGGAGATTCACAGATCAAGAGCTCAATTGGGCAGTATGCCTGAAGTGGCCACCAGAATGATCAATGTACTTAATCACAGAACAAGTTCCCAGTTAGCTGCCATGGGAATTACAAACAGAAGGGACACCATCCAAATGGTTAAAAGGGTTCTCACACTAAGAAACTATGTGCAGACATTGGAAAGAAGAACCCAGGATATGCAGACTGAGGTGAACAAGTTTCTGGAAAAATTTCAAGTGTTAGAAAGCAGAGGACTCCCCAGCTTACTGAACAGCACAGGGAGATTATTCACACATGACCAATATGCTAAAAGGGTCAATACATTTGCTACCAGCCAGATCAATGATAAGTCCAGCACCTCAGAGGAGACAGGGCCAGCCACAGGACAGTCTCTTTACAACAGAGTTGAGAATCTGTTTTTCCTAATGAATGAGATTAATCACCTGTTTGGGGTGGCTCCCAATTTCTTCAAGTACACAGAGGCAGAGGAGACAATGGATGCTATTCTCAGGCATCAACTCCCTACACAAGAATGGTGGACAAATGCCATACAGAAGATTTTGTAAACAGGGAGCCACTTAACAATTTTGTTTCATAAAGAGTATCAGGTGTCATGCAAAACACAGTTCAACGAGATCAGCATGCATGATGGATTAAAAGTTGAGCCAACTCGGCAGATGCATCGGCCAACAAAGCAGAAATAGAAGACTACAGGTGGCAGGGCCGAGATAATACAGCGCATCAAGAGATAAAGACGCATCAATTAGCGTTAAAGCCAGCCGGCTCAACCGACTCAATGACCTCCAAAGGTCAAAATACCCTCTGACAGACATAAAGAGCATTTATGCTACATTCAAAGTGCAATAACTTCTTTTCCTACTTTCTGTATGCATGTATGAAGATATTTTCTCTCTCAGATGACTCAATACCTGAGATATTTTGTATAAGCATTGCTATAAAGTCCCCTTCGCATGAGCTTGCAAAGGGTTGTTGTTAATTTCTCCTAAAGAAACTCTTATGCTGTAATCCTTTCTGAAAGTCTAATAAAGAAAGCGATGGAATTTCTCGGATGTCTGAAATGTTGAATGCGTTCTGATGCCTGTTGATGACTGCTGGATTCCTGTGTATTTCACCATACAATAAGTCTCTGTATCTCTCTCTGTCAATTAGTTATTGTGTTATAATCCATATATGTTGTCTGATTTCCAATACTAAGCAACAAAGAAAAAGAATAACTTTCAGGATTTACTCACTGAGTACCCTGAGTTCAATCTGTGTTGTTTATGAATGTTTTCTTCAGCTGTAATCTATATAAAGTGTAATTCTTAACTGCTGCACTTTCAGAATACACCTTTCACAGTGGCCTTTGTCACAGGAATTCAAGCCTTGCTCCTGTGCAGTGTGTTCACTTTCACCTCACCAACTTAATAGAAAATTCTCAATTGCTTTCTGTTGGTTGACACACATCACCATTCAAGCTAATTTTGTTTGTCTAAAATACACAATAGGCCTTGCAGTTTGAACAACACCAGACCTGTATATCAAGTCATTTCACAACATCCAGACTCCATTGCCCAATGGTATTTCACTATCTAAAACACTACATCATAAGACCTGAAAGAAATCCTTCAACCAAAACATAAACCAAAACCTGAGCATAATAGCTAGCCTAAAACTCCATCACAACAGAGACAAATCATAAAGAGAGAGCCCTCTCTGATTACAGTTTGGCTAGAAACTGTGATCCAAAGACTGGTTAGTGGTTACCCCGGCCGTATTCCCTTGGGAGTCATAGGGAACAACCTGGGTGTTAACACTATCCATTTTGAATATTTTCCCCCCAGAAACTATCGCGACAATATATAAGTCATGGGGTTGCAATCTGACAGAATGGTAGTTTTTCGAAAGAGGACATAGTGTCGAAATCTCTGTATCGCTTGAACAGCTGCGAGCGTTAGCTTTTCAATATAAGAATATTTTCTTTCTGTATAATTTAAGTTCTTACTCAAATAATATATAGTATGTTCAATTCCTTTGTCTTCTTGAACTAAAACCATTGCAATGGTTGTATCCGCTGCAACCAAATACAGGTTAAATTCTTTTTGATAATCAGGAGCGTACATTAATGATGCTTTCATTAGGGATTCTTATAAAGCATCAAAGGAAGCTTGTGAAACCTGATCCCAGACAAAGGGTACTTCCTTTTTCAAAAGACGCATATAACCTTTAGCAAGTTTGGCGTAATTTGGAATGAACCTCCTTAGAAAGTTTGCTTTCCCTTGGAGTTTCTGAATCTAAAGCAAATTTGAAGGTGGAGGCAAATTCATGATTGCCTGAACCTTACATGGGTCGAGACGAATCTCGTGTTTCGAGACTACAAAGCCATTTAAACGACCAAAACTAACACAAAATACACATTTTTGTGGATTGAGTCGTATCTTGTAGTGTCGGCAACGTAGAAATATTGCTCTTAAATGTTGTGGATGATCAGTTCGATTCCGCGAATGAGCCGGTAGGTCGTTGAGGTATGGTTGAACGATGTTTTTGATGTCATGGAAGGCATAATTCATTGCCCTCTGAAAAGTTTCCCTTGCGTTCTCTAAACCAAAGGGTAATTTTCGATATGCGAATGTGCCCCACGGAGAAATAAATGCAGTCTTTGACTGGTCTTGTGGGCGGATATTTATTTGATTATACCCGAAGAATCCATCCATGAATGAAAAGATTTCGCATCCGGCGCATTCATCAATTATCTGGTCGATGAAGGGTGTATGGTAGTTGCCTTTTGGAGAAGCTTGATTTACATCCCTATAATCGATGCACACTCTAATTGTTCCTTGTTTTTTCATAACAGGGACAATATTCGATACCCAATTGGTTAGAGGAACCGGGTAAATGAAACCAGCATGGAGAAGTTTTTCAACTTCTGCGTTAATGGCAGCGGCTTTCTTGGGGTGCACCTGCCATAGCCCTTGTCGTACTGGTTTGACATCTGGATACATCTTGATTTCGTGTTCAACGATACTCGAGTCAATGCCTGGAATTTCACTATATGACCAAGCAAAGACATCTCTGAATTCGCGAAAAAGAGCGCTATATATTTCCAGTTCTGAAGGAGAACAACATTTTCCAACATAAATATTCTCTACAACATCTGTTTTTGTCGAGATATTTATGGCGATAGTCTCTTCAATGTTGGACAAGTTTCACTCAGAATCCACCGTGTTTACAGTATTTGATAGAAAATAAAAAACTGAAGGATGATAAGGGTCATCAGGAGTATTTTCTTCACAATCCAGAAGAAGGGAACGATGGTGGTAATCATCCCATGGTTCCCCTTCAATTACCATTTATTGAACAATTCCTTCGTCGGTGACATGCACTCGCAACCAAGGATCTGAAGGGGTACCATATTCCTTAGACCTATCTATCCAAATGCTTTATGAGCGTTGATTTGGGCTTGCCTCCCATGCTAGGAACATTAATTGCTACAATATTTCTATTGGGCTTGGAGGCAAAACCTGCGCATGATCCATGTCGATATCATTTTCTGAGGTCTTTTTAGAAGATATCATATTTCAGGTTCCTATCGACGCTACTTCTGCCAAATTGATTGGAGGTGGAAGTGCGAAAGTTCCCATTAATATAGGATCTTTTAGTAAGCCTACTCCGATATTTTGAAGCGAATGGGGGCTTCCATGGATCATTGGAATGCTTCCTGTAACTTGAGAACCATTGGGGAGGAAGTTTTGTTGATCAACGATTGTAATCCCTCCTTGAAAGGGAAATGCATTCTTCCTAAAATAGGTCGACACAACAACAACCATAGCATATATCCATGGTCTTCCCAGTAGGATGTTGTAATCAAGATTTCCGTCGATTACCTCAACATCTATTTCTACTGTTTTCCCTCCTAGTTCAACCTTCAAGTTACTTAGAATACCATATGGGGTATATGTTCGTCCATCAAATGCTTTTAATGTCGTTGAAGATAGCGACAAGGTTGGATATCCTAAATTTTTCCAGCAACTCATCGACATAATACATGTAGATGCCCCCTCATCAATAATTGTTCGATGAACAGTTTTGTTGAGGGCTTTCACTTGAACGAGGAAATCTAGTTGAGCTGGTAATTGAGGATCGTATCCTTTATGATCGAAGGATGCAAGATTGGAATCCTTTGGGTCTATCCCACCAATGGCTGATAATAAAGCTTGCTTTTGGGATGGGCAATTTTGTAGTACGTCAAGAGTTGACATAGCAGATGGCGATTTGGCCAAATATTCCACTATATTATAATGTTGTGCCACTCTAGCGCGGGGATTAAACGTTGACTTGTGTACTACTCCCTTTGGCGTTTTATTGTCAACTTGGGAATGATGGGTGGCGCAACTTCTGTCGAAGTTGTTGTCGAACTAATAGGTTGATCTTTATCCTTGTTGTTCGACAGCTGTGGATTCCCATAATCTTTGTTTCTTGTCGATATCAAAGCATCATTTTTCTGTTTGGAAACCGACAACATTAGCAATTGAGACAGGGAAGCATTTCCACTGTCAACCAGATTTGTCCCTGGATTTGGAAACGGATCAGTCAATACTGCCAAGGTTTTTGAATTCTTGAAGAATTTTTTAAGCTCAGCTCTGTGTGGACAATCTGCGGTCCAATGATCCTCATCACATATAAAGCATGGATTTTTTGGTTTCCTATTTCCAGGAGGGTTTGCAAAAGATTTTTCAGGTGATGATTCTTCCTGTTTCTTCTTCTTCCCTTTTCCTTTCTTCTTGCCCCCTGGTTGCTTGGTTTCTTTGCCTTTATCTGTCGATACGACATTTACTTTCGAGGCAAGAAGTTCCTCTTTTGCATTTTGACCAGATATCTTACGGGCCTTTTCAGATGTAGCCTTTGTCGATTTTGTGTTTGTTGCGCCAATCATGCCATCGCCGTCATGAGAGTCATTGTTTGATTTAGGAGGAGGAGGAACTGAAAATTCCAGTCTAGGAGCGTCAGGTATTTTATCGTAGAGCGTGCCGAACTAAGTGTAAATCAAGTAAAAATATTGCGCACGAGCGATAACCTGCTCTTCGGTGACGACCCCCCCTTTTTCCACATCTTCCGTGATGGAAGGCAGTAATGACTTAATAAACCATTCAGCTAAAAGCTGATCGGGAACATATGTTTTCACCATTCTACGACGACGTCACCACTCATGTATATGATCAGATATGTGAGTGGCTGTCGTTTGTTTGAAGTTGGTAAGAAGTTATGTTCCCATTTCATACCTTATTAGTAACTGAAAATGGGTTAAAAAGGTTGTGGCTAGGGTACTGAAGTTGTCAAATGAAACTCTAGGCAATTCGATATACCATTTTGCTGCCGAACCAGTTAACGTCCTATGAAAAAGGCGAAGCCTAATCTAATCATCGTTTAGGGTGTTTGATGAACACCACAGATGAAAGGTCATCACATGATTCGGTGGATATTCACCCGGATTTCCATTAAATTTAGGAATATCTGATGGAAGTTTATGCGGAATCGTTGGCCACCAAGGGGCGTAAGCGATTGGATCGTTTGTTAACCGATTTAAATCAAGTAACTCTAACGTCACCACGAAGGGTAACTATTGATTCAGGTTAGGTGAAGCATACCCAGGATAAGATGGGATTGCCTGAGCAGTTGGTATTTGCATACCAGCATAATGCATTTGATGCTGGTAACTTTGGTAAGGTTGGTGGGCATGACCATTGTAAAATGGTTGATTTTGACTGTTTTGAATATACGGTTGCCCACTATTCGCAAATATTTGTTGCTCAGAACCTTGGTATACTTGTTGGAACTGCGGTTGTTGGTATTGCACTAGCCATGGTTGTGAAGCCATGTGCTGTTGCCCGATACTAACTGTTTGACCAAGATGAGGGGTAATTGTACCCGTTTGAACCTGTGTCATTCCATCAGTCGGCGATTGTGGTTGAGTTGCAGGGTCAAGGGGTTGTTGCATTACAACCTGAGAAACCTGAGGTTGGCATACAACAGGCATCGCTTGAACTTGCGACACCGTTACAATAGCTGGCATAGTTGGTATACTCGACATAGGTAAGCATTGTTGCATCGAATATACAACTCTTGGTTGTTGAGGTAGTATCAGTACCCAACCGCTTGACGTAATTCCAGCATAACCCGAATTTTGTTGTGAACTCCCATATGGCTGTCCTCCTGGAGGGGATAATGAAAGGGTATACTGCCCCCCATACGGTGGTAATCCAGTACTTAAGGGAATGGTTTGCCCTTGAGGGCTGGACTGCCCAAATTGACCTCCAAATGGATCAATTTGTTGAGACTCAACATAAGAGTTTCTGGATATTATTCCGGATGAACAAACTAGAACAAAGTGGGCTCCTTCTAGCGATTGAGAGCTAGTTGGGACAGATGGTATACCGACGAACATTGTTGGAGTGATAGCAGGAAGTTCTACCGTTGCTGTGTCAGATGACACAGTCCTAGATGTTGACGGTTGTTCAGACATTTCTAGTCTATCCAAAAGATTACCTAGCGATTCTACAGGAGCTTTCGCTGGCGGTAGACTAATTTCTGATGAAGAAGAATACAGAGTGATCCCGACTCCAAAATGCGATGGAGTACTAGATGGAGGATCTTCCACAATCTCTTCTATAGCAATCAGACCAGGTGGAAGGGGTAGACCATCAGGTGCGTAGAATATTTTTGGTGCCAAAGAAGGTATGGAATCTGCAGCAACAGATGTTTGTGGAGCAACACTCTCCGAACCGGTTGTAGATGAAAATGGTTCAGTGATACAAGTGTTCACCCTCAGACTAGGATCAGTACTACTGTCCTTCTGTGGCTGCTGAACTTCTTCTGTAAAGGCAGGGATACCAGAAATGTTTGGAGTAACCGGAGTCTCTGATGTTGTTGGAACACTTGTTCTAACTTTACCAGGAGATTTGGAACCGGTTAAACAAGTTCGCTTTGTCAGTACTTGTTTCGATTCCGGAGACAAAGACGGTTGAATCGTAAGCCTCCGTGAACAACGGGGTTTCAATTTACTTTCTTCCATGATTGCGGATTACTCGATCAACTAAAAATCAAGGGGAAGTATGTTTCCGAATTAGATGAATTTTAGACGCTTTGACACAACTTGTTTTTTCAATTTTTAAGAGTTGAGAAAAAACAAAAGATGACTCTAGTCGCCTTCGATTTTTAATGAGCTTGAAGTGACAAGTGCTCAGATGGACCTTTTCTGTTAAGGATTCTGAAAAGGAATGAAAGAGGCTACTCTGGAAATCTAGGTAGAGGGATTACCAAACCAATCGCAAAACTGCAGAATACTTTTTATGGTACGGCAGTAAATCTTCCCGAATGTTGTGTTCAGTGCATGATAGGGCGACAGACACGGCTTCCTATGGATAAAGGATTAAGCCTATTGTGGTCTCTCAAAATATGCTCGATGGTACGTGGGAGCACAAGTCCGTACTGGCACTTATCGTCTCAAAGTGGAGGAATCACCCAACCATTAGTGAGAACAATAGTTACCAGGCTTTACGATGCCAGAATATGTCTCTAGCCTAGACTTCTAAATGTTGTGCGTTAGGTTCCAAAGCGTTGTTAGATTCATTGAATTTATTTTATAGTTGATCTTGTTTAAGAAATTTTCCTTTCAGGTTCACCGCGAGATGTAGATGTATAATTCCTAAAATGCAATCTAAGATGATAAACAATCTTTTATCTTCTTTGTGCAATGAAAATCCTAGCTACTAAGGAAAGAGAGACATTATTCTTTCACAAAGAGCAAAGAGCACACACTAAATGCACAATCCTAAATCAAACCAATCAAACAATCTAAATGCAAATGCACATGCATGTATTTGTTTTTGGCTTTCTTAGTATGTGAATGGTAAAAATAAAGCTAATGCACAAATCTGAATTACTTTTCAAGCGACAATTACTAAGAAGTTTCTTTTCGAAATCATAAATGGAGACAATCACAACACTTTACGATTTGGAAATGAATACTTGTTTTCGACACTAGAAAAATTACAAATTCAGACCAAAGACAATAGTAACAGGATAATCGACTATCTACAGCAACCAAACTCTTTCCTATGACTGAAAACGACACTTGCGACACTTTCAAATCAAAGGACGACAATACGATTACATTACTTTTTGCAAAGGAGAACTCAAAATGACTCAACAAATACACAAAAACATTTACAGTTCTTTTGTACAACGGAGGCGGAATAACAGCAAGGAAAAGGGGTTTCAAACAGAGATATACTGATTACAGGCAGCAAATTTCATTAATAGAACTGGAAAGAATGAATCACAAAAACCAAAACTGAACAATGCCTAGTCTGATCAGCGCACCTGTAACACAGTGAATTTGAAATGCAGCACACCTACTACACTCGAGAACTGCGCTGAATTTCAGATTCACAGAACAGTACCTGCACTAGACAAGAGACGAGACTTTTCTTGGGTTCCGGGTCACAGTTTGCAGTTCATTTCATGGGTTTTGGCCGAGCAAATGGTAATCAGTAATGCAACAATCAGGGGTAGATCTAAGGAGGTTCTGAGAGCTACCACAAGGGGCAATCAGAGAGTTTGTGAATCAGTTGTTTAAGTTATAAACAAATCCTGGAGATTGACTAAAGCGGCATTTATCTACTTTGCATTTGCATAGAAAATGAAGTTCGAAAGCTACCTGGTTCAACTTCAGGCTCCGTCTGTAAGTTTATAAAATAGACAACAAGGAAGATAAACAAACAAACTAATTCGTCCCCAGTGGAGTCGCGATTTTGTTACAGGGAAAAGTGTCTACACAGAATTGCTTATCCCACTAAGGTGTGGTAGCTACCTTAGAAACAAAGAAAGTAAAGCTACTTTCATTTTTCCTTTATGAAATATAGATGAGAGAAGAACAAAGAAGACCAACCTCTGTCTTGCGCTAATCTCCTAGTGCGATTCCTCTCTCTCTTGATAGTCTTTCGCTACTTGCTCCCTTGTACGCCCAGCTTCACAGAGTACCTGTAAGATCACAGTAGCATAGAACTATACAAGAACATGGATCTATAATCATAAACAATCTAGGATTAGATGTAAATTGACCATACAAATGCATAAAACATAAATGACACAAGAGTATGGAGGAAAACTTGAATAGCTTTTATTGATAAACAAGAAAGAGCCAAGGGAGTTACAACCAGTTGTTCTGACCCAGCATCATCCTCTCAGCAAGGAAGCCCCTCTTCACCTCATACAAAGCTTATATCACCCAACAATCTAATGTTGTCTCAAGAAACCAACAACAAATCCTTACAATATGCAAAATTCCAACCTCTGGATCTCTGGGATGAGGGATCCATATATAGATATCTGTAAGGGAGATGAGTTAGCTTGTGATTTGATTAGTGTCTTCCCTCTAATAGTTCTTGCTTCCACTTGGATATTGATGATCTCTTACTCATCCTTGGTCGAATTCAGAGAGGCAAGTGTCACAGGAGAAGTTTCTGGAAGATTCCATGCCTCTCCACCTCGCGGAATGACACTGCCATTTGTCATTTCTCGCCCATCACACCCCATAGAAGGGCTTTTTGAAATGAAACGCACCCACACAGTGTATTAAGGTGAGATGCAATGCACTTTGCCTATGGAGCAGATGAAATGATCCTATTTTGACCAGTTATGAGCAGTTTTTCATGGGGAACTTCTAGGAGAAGCTGTAATCAGTTCACCTTGTTCCTTTAGGGGTTAGAACAACACTTTTAGGGACTTAGGATCCCTTAGTTCATGGACATTTCATGCTTGGGGTTGTAGTGCCCAAAAATGTCTATAACATTCTCCTCACTCAATATTCGAAATTCTACTTTCCCCTACTTCCTAATCCCTCCCTACTTGGCAACATTTTCTCAATAATTTAGAATCCCCTCATCCCCTTTGTTTCCCTTCATTTTTACTATTCCATTGTTCCACATATCGGGATAGGTTTTCTTCAAACTATGCTTTTGAGCAATAAAAGATGAATTTGACAAAAGTGAGAGAGGGTTTTGTCCATAATTTACCCAAAAAGAAAAACGTCTTTCATTTTTTACACAGGTTTCATGGTTTGGGATAAATGTTGAAAACGTCATTGGCCTAAGGAGGATTGATGCACTTCTGGAGCGACCATGGGAAAATCAAGATTTCACCTAGCTGGGATATTCAAATGACTTTCTTGATGATTTAAATGATATCTAGACAGAGAGATATTTCCAATGACCTACCATGATCTAAATTTGGAGTTGACGAAGACCTTCAAAAGTTGATTGCAATAGCACTCTGCATTTAGGCAACCTCATTTTGCACATTTTGAACAGTCTTGGGAGATTTGACTTTTGATAGGACAAAGGAACTCCAAATTGAAAAATTCAAAATGTTCTAGAAAGTAGACTTGACAATATTACCAACGACCTATCACACGGCCAATTTTGACATCGGAAAGGCTGTCAAAAATCACCTTGAATTTGGTGTTGCACATAGGAATAGTGGCGTTGCGCATGGGGAAGCTGGCGTTGTGCATCAGGGAGGCACTGCGCATCAGAGCCAAAATTCCTTCAGAAAAATACACTGGCGTTGTGCATTAGGGAGGCACTTCACATTGGGCTGGTGATGCTGCGCATTGGGCTATGAAGCTTCCAAACCTTTAAAAATCATCATCAATCACTGCAATTGCCTCATGTCACCTCCTATCAAGTAATTAGAGCCTCTTTTCATTTGAAACTAGGGTTTACTTGAATTTTTGGTGGTTTATACCTCTTTAAAAACTAAGCCCTAATTTGTCTCTAAAACTAGCACATAAATTTCATACCACAGATGTTTATCATTCTCCTTCTAAAACCCTATGCCCTAAATCCATTTCCCCAAAACCTATCTCCTAATCCCTTCCCTAACTCCCTAGACATTATTCCATTCATCTATTTTTTCCAATCCCCAAACCCTAATCCCTACATCCCACTATTCCCAAACCCTATTCTACATAAAACTCTAACCCTCCACATACAAAACCTATTCTACCTACTCCCTTACAAACCTTACCTATTCCCGTAAAAACCCTACCCTCTCTCCTAAACCCCGTTCACATTCCCTAAACTCTATTTACATCTCATACATTCACATACCCCTCCATACACTCTGTCCACTTCATTCTTCCACTTTATTTTCACTTCACCATTTTCCATACAACCACAAGTGTTCACTGCCATAAAAATGGAGAGAGATTTTGACCTTGTTGACCATGAGGAGACACAAAGAGTTAATGTCATTGACTTGGATGCTCAAGGTCGAAGGAATGTCAAAGACATGATCATCAAGAAGCAAGAGGACAAGATATAAGATTTGTCAGTTAATTTAGAGAGGGCTAAGTGGATCATGAGAGAGAGATATGGCTTGAAAGGGTAGATATCCACTTTGAGGGCCTTTTGAAGAAAGCAAATAGAGACAACAAGATGCCCACCATTATTTGACCCGGAATAGAATATGCAACAAGAGGATCAAGCACCCTAAGGCAAGATTAAGGAGGGCCTTAAAAGGCAAAAGGAAGGATTAAAAGCTCAACATTTTGGTTGATGTGACTTTAGCCCAACAAAGTAACCCATGATGCAGCTTTGAGCCAAAATTGGGCAAATTTTGAAACAATTTTGTCATTTTCCAATTTTTGAATTAGGCAACACAGGGAATTTCGGCTGATGCGCAGCGCCACTGGCGCTGCACATTGAATTGGTGCATCCTCTTGAAAAACAGATTGTAGATTTGTATTTAGCATCAATAAATAAACAAACCCAGAAAGTCTCATCAATTTTGGAGGAGATCTTGGCCACCTAAAGGGCAAAAAACACTCAAAAAGTGCCCTCTCTACCACTTTTTGGACACACAAGAACTAGTCTTGGGAGAATCCACGTTTGAGGTGACCTCCAAATTAGAAAATTCAAAGTGTTCTAGAAACAAGACAAGCATCACTTTCCAACAAGCTATCTTGGGCCTAATTTGGATGAGTGGAAGGCCTCCAAATGTAGCCTTGAAGTGGCACTACTCATTAGGCTCAGGGCACTACGCATCAGGCAAATTTTGTCCATTTTGCCTAAAAGTGAAATTTCCCCTAGTTTCTTCAGCAGTTAAATTTTTCTTCTTTTCTTGGTAAATTTTGCATGGTAAGTGATGTAATATGATGTAAATGTTGATGTAAAACACTTGATGGGGTAGATGCATCAAAGCAAAGGTGATTTTAAACTGAATGTATCAGTTTCCTTAGTTTTAGAGCATGGAAAATTTTAGGGGTGAATTTTCACCCTTGGACGAAATTAAGGGGTCTTATATTTTTATTGGGGGAATATTTTGTATCACAATACATTGTTACAATCACCTCAAATTTATTTTATAAAAAAATTAGGTATGAAGGTTAGCCTACCTTATTTTAAGGGAGAGAGTAAAAAAGTAAATTTAGTCCTTGAAATTTGGAGTTACAACCTTCCATTCGCCCTAATTTTCAAGAATAGGTATTTATGATAGTTATTTCACCCTCCACATTCGGTGTAAAAAAGGTTTTTCCCTTTCATTTTCTCGTATTTCATGGTATTGGATTAATTTCGAGAAAATTACCTTTTTTTGGAACAAACCGTCACAAAAGAATAATTCATTTTATTTAAAATTTCAAGTCTAAACAATTTTTTTTATATTTACTCCATAAGTGAGCTTATATTTACGTCTAAATAAATACAAATATAAATAAAGTGGAGTATGGTAAATAAATAAAACCTCTTTTTATATTTAGTCCGTAATCCTCTTTCTATTTAAGAAGGCTCAAAAAAGAGGTTTTATTTAAGTGAATCCTATGGGCCAAATACCATATTTATAAAAGAGGTATGGTAGATTAATAAAAATATAAATAAACAAGAGGTATGGTAAATAAATAAAACAATTTTTTATATTTACTCTAGAAGTCACATTATATTTAATAATCCTATGGGCCAAATACCATATTTATAAAAGAGGTATGGTAGATTAATATCATGGTATTCATGTGAGCATATACTATTTAAAGGGGAAATTCTATCAGCTTAGATCCATCTTAATTCCGGTTCTACCAAGTGCTGAGAGGGATAAATAGATTTCATCCCTCCAAGAGTGGTAGAAGTGGAGTTAAGATGGATATAGGTTGGTTTTTATGATAATGAAGATATAAAATAGACTTATGAAATTATATTATAAAAAACATCTTAAGGTGAATAGTTAAAGCTACATTTAGTCACTTCACAAATTTAGTAAAAAATACCAATATCTCCATTAATATTGGTTTTTCTGATTTAACAAAAAAAAATTCAAAATAGTGAAATCTTACCACTCTTTCCGCATCACCCTCACAGAAGAGAGATAAAAATTCAAAATAGTGAAATCTTACCACTCTTTCCGCATCACCCTCACAGAAGAGAGATAGTCAGTGCCCTGATTTCCCACCATTTTTCAAACGTTCTCAATATGATATCTTCATGAAAACGTTAAGGTACTGATGTTGGATTAGTTGTTTGAAAAATATGCTGGTTTGTACAACCTTTCATCTTCTCTATTATTCTTAATTTGTCGTAATGATTTGTAGGGGTTGGGCCAATGCTTGAAAAATATGTTGGTTTGTACAACCTTTCATCTTCTCTGTTTTTCTTAATTTTTAGTAATGAGGTTTGTACAACCTTTCATCTTCTCTGTTTTTCTTAATTTTTAGTAATGATCTATAGGGGTTGGGCCAGTGCACCATATGGGGTTGGGCCAGCGCACCATATTGTCGTAAAATGCGGATATTGTGCACGAAAAAGGAAATTAATCCACATGTTACAATGTTGTTAAAAAATGCAAGATAGTGAATTATGCTAATAAGAAATTTAGATTGGGAGGGACATAATTAAATTTTATTATTTAATTGAATAATTCTAATTAAAATAATAATAAATCTATATGTATATATTAATATATTGATTGGAAGGCTTCTAACAATAGTCACTTCTTTCCATTAGATCCCCTTCAGGCCTTTGAGATACCTACTACTTTCTTCTATTATATAGTTGGGGCTTTCTACCTGTTGGCGTGTTGGGGTAAACAAAATGTGTTTTATTTTTATTTTATTTTTTTTTAATTTTTTATTTTTAATTTTTTATTTTTATCTCATAGTTTGAGTCTATAGAATAAGAAAGAAAATTCATAGCTTGGCAAAAGTGATACAAAATATGTTTTTTTTTGTTAATCTTGTAGTTGGACTCTATGGAATAAGAAAGAAGTTTGATAGCTTGACAAAAGTGGTAGCATGACAAAAGTGGTAGAGAAAAGATTAATCTCTCCTACCTTGACAGAACTGGTGGTCAAGATCAACACCTACAAGAACATTGTTGTGGAATAATATCAAAACTAATAGAAGGATATGAAAGAGTGTACAGTGAGAACCTTGACAAACAAGGCCGCTCAAACTTGCAACATTGTTTGTAGGAAGAGAAAATTATGTTTCTTTTTTCCAAACATGTATGTTAGTATATTACAATTTAATGAATATGTTTTCCTATTATCATATATGGTTTCATACTTTAACAAAACATTCAACACGACCTCACTTTTTATTATTCAGTGAAAGATTTGCCAAGATCTTACAAGTTTTTATAATTCAGTGATAGATTCGCCATGACTTTACAAGATAATATAATCTAGTGAGAGATTCACCAAAAAAATTATATATACATATTATATTATTGATAAAATCGCCTCCCATTTTTCCCATGTATCATGGGGATTCGCCCATTTATTATACATATAAATTTAGGGTGCTTCTTAAAATTTTCCCTATTTTAGAGGCAAGTTGTTCCACTACCTATTTTCTTTTCCTAGTTTAGATGTTGTTGAAACAGTTCCTTGACTCATGGATTCGACCCTTGATGGATACCTCAGATGGTTTTGAGGTGTTTATTATGTCTTTTCCTAGTCATTTGTAAAGGAAATTTTTGGAAGTGGTGCACACATTGTATACTTGTATCAGTAGATTGGCAAGGAATAAAACTAGGTTTTGCCGCTATTTTTG
The DNA here is from genome assembly GCA_031772625.1 of Pinus tabuliformis. Classification (NCBI taxonomy): domain Eukaryota; kingdom Viridiplantae; phylum Streptophyta; class Pinopsida; order Pinales; family Pinaceae; genus Pinus; species Pinus tabuliformis. The sequence continues at coordinate 1,238,018,196 of CM062807.1, forward strand.
TGGGATTCTTGTGATACTGTGTTTTTGTATTGTTTCTTCTTCTGGAATAAGTTTTTCTCATGTGTTATATGTTTCAAAATATTTCCTTTCCTCTAAACTAAATGAATCAAGAGAAATAGGCAAAATACATTGATATCAGTGCTTTGCCTTGGGAATGCATTTAGTTTTTAATGTTTTCAGCAGTCTGAGGAGGATTTATGGTCTTTGAATGCCCTCCTCAGCCCCTCAGTAGTATTAAATCAACCATTTCACTCAATTACTAGTGCATAAACACTTTTCTATCTCACCCCACAGACAAGTATACAATTTTGACTTGATTTCCGGGACCCAATCTGCCTTCTCCAATTGATCTAGCAACCAAAACCTAAAAAATCAAACTAGAAACCCTGAGCTACTATACTTAGCCTAAAATCTACATTAAATTCAATCATCTCTAGCCCTAATTGCCAATATCCTAATTGAGATTGACAAGGAGAGAGCCCTCTCCCGACTTGGTAGGGCTAGCTACCAGGTTAAGCGTGGTTTGATGTTACCCTAGACCTTCCTTCCTTCAGCCTGAGGTTGATCTAGGGTCTAACATAGTGGCGACCATACTGGGGAACGTAGTTTTATGTTTCTCAACAAAATGTATCAAGTTTAGATCTGATTGTTGTTGGTGAACAACGATCAGACACAGCAAGGCTGAAATCATTCACCTGGCAACTCCAAATCAGTTTCGAGATTAGATCCAAGGACTCCACTAGAGGATGAACTCGACTAGCAGAAACATGAAGGGAAAATATGGAAAGATTAGGTATCAAGTTGGAATTTCATCCAAGACATTGTGTTCTTTATTATAAATTATTTCTTCTCTTTTCCCAAGAATGTCAAGAAGGCTTTATAAATTATATTGTATTCTAGGAAAGATACTAGATCTACATTTGATTCTTTCCCTTTGAATATTGTGGATACAAAATATGCGCATGCCTTTGATCTTGATCAAGACCCTTCTCCTGAATCTTGTGATGACCGTCTTCAAAATGATGAGCCTAAAGAGACCAATACTGATTCTACACCTTCTGTACATACTCCTACACCTTGTAAAATTCCAGATAGATACAAGCCTTTGATTTTACCTCCCATATCCCATGCTTTCCCTAAAAATCATTACCTATATCTACCAAGATTTGATGGTGAATGTGACAACATCATTGCTGAGAGACATGTATTGAATTTTGAGTCTTTTCTCAACCTTTTTGAAGTTGATGAAGAAGATGTCAGTGTTAGGATTTTTGCTCTTTCTTTGCAAGGCAAAGTCAAAAGTTGGTTCAAAACCTTGCCTGATGCGAGCATTTGAAATTTCCAGTAGTTAGTCAAAGTTTTGCTTGACAAGTGGGTGGTTAAACAAAACCCTTTCTTGATTCTAGAAGAATATAACCATTTGAAAAGACAGCCAGGGGAAACGGTACAACAATTTTCTACCATATTTAACCAAGTTTATTGTTCGATGCCTGCTAATATAAGACCTCCTCCTGGATCCGCTCTCTTACACTACCCAGAAGCTTTTGATTTGGAAATGGAGTTTCAGCTGAGAGAAAGGAACCTTGCAACATTGAGGAGATGCCAAACAGTGCTGTAGATGCAGAGAATAATTTGTTGACTAGAAGGGCAAAGCTGAAGGGAGAAGAGATGAAGAACATAGATCCAGAGGAATTGACATCTTTAGAGGTAAAGATCGATAGTTTGGTAAGTGCAGTGGAAGAGATGATGCAAAGGATCACCACAAGGAATGAGTATAATGTTCAAGACCATGGCTTGCTGATTGAAGATGAACATGTTGCTGATCCAAAACACATTCATTCTTATCCCAGTTGTCATACACATGATAATGATTGTTTTATAGATAATTTTGGAGAAGAGAGATCTGTTGATATGACGTGTATGCTTGATGATGTGTTTTTTACTGATGATTTGCCTTAGTTCAATCAGTATGATGATGATTATTTCCTCCAAACAGAAGCTAGTTTTTCAGATAAATTAGTAGCTAGTTTGTGGAAAGAGGAAGTTCACTTTCAGCAGCTCAAATACAGTGATCAATCATTACATATTAGCTAGGGAAGTGAGGAGGAAAGTGTAGCAAATTTTGAAGTAAGTGAAGGATCTTTACCTTTTTTTTTCTTCGTTCCATATCATCAAAGACAACTTTCGTGCAATAAAAAATCAACCGTATATAAGTTTTGATCTTGACCATTTAGAGGGAAATGAAATCCTTATCCAAGACTTCTCGTATCTAGATTTGCATCCCCCAAATGCCACTGAATGTCAGATTTTAGATGAAGACTTAGAAGCTAGAACATATGATCAAATGATGCAAGATGATTTCGTACCTTTCTGTTTTGAATCATTTCAGTTTTTGAAGGGAAATTTGCATAGTATATCTTCAAATGAGAAGCCTATAGAAAATCATGAAATCTCATTGGAACCAATAGAAAATGGGTTGCAAAATTCTTTTCAAGTTTCTCATAATCCAATAGCTAATGTGTTGGATGATGTCTGCAGTCAAAGTCCTTCTTCACTAGCTAATTGTGAGATTGAAACAAGTATTAATACAAACTTGATCCGACACTCGGTTTCTTTGTCATTTTCAGCAGGAGTCTCGTCACAAAGCTTGGACGAAAGTTTGCATTCATGGTATGAGGAGGAGAAAAGTAATCCATTGGATGAGCTAAGTCCCAGTGCACATGAATTTCAAGATCCTTATGCAGTACTTTTGGAGTCGGATAGAGAATCCATATTATTCAATGGATCTGTTTACAAGTTTTCATGGGAGTTGCCTTTCAATAGTTTTCTCTTGTTGTTCATAAGCAAGCACTTGTGGAGAATGCAAACAACAGTTAGAATGCTTACTTGGTTGCATTGGTTGTTTCACTTCACTTGATCAGGTGATATCTGGAACAGTTAGACTAGGTTTTATTGAATAAGCTCCACTTTGAATATATTTTCCAGTCTTTCAGTTATGTTCTAGTATTGAGTCAATTTTTAGTTGAGTAAGAGTCAGTATTTGGTCAAGCATTTCAGTTAGAGTTTTTGACTCCACGCCCAATGGATAAGGCTACTAGGTCTACACTGTTCTTGGCACCTACAAGGAGCTACCATACCCAATGGAGCCAATGTTAATGTCATCCTTTGAAGCCTTCCATCAGTGATCAAATATGCTCTTACAAAATGGTCTCAGGGTGTCAAAGTTAAATTTTGTCATTTCAGTGAGTCTTCACGTAAAATTTGGTCACTAGGTATTAGGTCTAGGGTTGTTTTCACTCCTTCCAAAGTCTTCCAAGTATTTTTCCATGTCACCATTCAGATTAATGTACCATCATTAAAAGAGTTATCATCATTTCAGGTTCCAATGGGTCATTTCACACCTTGTTCGTGGTTCAGTTGTACTTGGGTAAGGTCCATTTCCCTCTCCTAGGGTTTTGAAGGTAATTTTCGTGGATGGCCAAATGATCAAAAAAACTTGTGTCCTAATGTTCATACACCTTCCCCTATTCCTAATATACATTCTTAAATTCTGCCCATCACTTATATCCCTCAAATTCATCATTTTCCCACAAACCCTAGTTTATTGCTACAATTTGACAATTTTCTAAGCTAGGTCTGTGTTTTTCCCTTTTGGACCCCTTCCCCTCACTCAATCTTTGAAATTCCACTTTCCCCTGCTTCTTAACATCCCTCCCTACTTCCCAAAATTTTCTCAATAATTTAGAATCCCCTTATCCCCTTCATTTCCCTTCATTTCTACAAATTCCCTGTTCCACATATCGGGATAGGTTTTCTTCAAACTATGTATCTGAGAAATAAACTATTTTGAAAAAATTGAGAGAGGTTTTTGTCCACCATTTACCCAAGATGAAAAACCTCTTTCAGTTTTTACACAAGTTTCATGGTTTGGGAGAAATGTCGAAAAAATCATTGGCCTCAGGAGGATTGATGCACTTCTAGAGTGACCATGGGAAAATCAAGATTTCACCTAGCTGGGATGTTCAAATGACTTTCTTGATGATTTAAATGATATCCAGATAGAGAGATATTTCCAGTGAGTTATCATGATCTCAATTTGGAGTTGAGCAAGACCTTCAAAAGTTGACTGCAATAGCACTTTGCATTTAGGCAACCTCATTCTGCACATTTTGACCAGTATTGGGAGATTTGACTTTTGATAGGACAAATGAACTCCAAATTTAAATATTAAAGATGTTCTAGAAAGTAGACTCGACAAGATTTCCAGAAAGCTATCATACATCCAATTTCAACATCGCGAAGGCTGTCAAAACTCGCATTGAATTTGGCGCTGCACATAGGAACAGTGGCACTGTGCATTCGGAAGCTGGCGTTGTGCATCGAGGTGCTACGCATCAGAGCAAAACTTCCTTCAGAAAAATACACTGGTGGTACGCATCAGGGAGGCACTGTTCATTGGGCTGGTGGCACTGCGCATTGGGCTGTGAAGCTTCCAAACCTCTAAAAATCATCTTCAATCACTACAATTGCCTCATGTCACCTCCTATCAAGTAAGTAGAGACTCTTTTCAGTTGAAACTAGGGTTTACTTGAATTTTTGGTGGTTTATACCTCTCTAAAAACTAAGCCCTAATTTGTCTCTAAAACTACCTCATACATTTCATACCACAGTTGTTTATCATTCTCCTTCTAAAACCCTATGCCCTAAATCCATTTGCCCAAAACCTATCTCCTAATCCCTTCCCTAACTCCCTAGACATTATTCCGTTCATCTATTTTTTCCAATCCCCAAACCCTAATCCCTACATCCCACTATTCCCAAACCCTATTCTACATAAAACGCTAACCCTCCACATACAAAACCTATTCTACCTACTCCCCTACAAACCTTACCTATTCCCCTAAAAACTCTACCCTCTCTCCTAAATCCCGTTCACATTCCCTAAACTCTATTTACATCTCATACATTCACATACCCATCCATACACTCTATCCACTTCATTCCTCCACTCTTTTTTCACTTCACCATTGTCCATACAACCACAAGTGTTCACAGCCATAGAAATGGTGAGAGACTTTGACCTTGTTGACCATGAGGAGACACAAAGAGTTAATGTCATTGACTTGGATGCTCAAGGTCCAAGGATTGTCAAAGACATGATCATCAAGAAGTAAGAGGACAAGATTCAAGCTTTGTCAGTTAATTCAGAGAGGTCTAAGTGGATCATGAGAGAGAGATATGGCTTCAAAGGGTAAATATCCACTTTGAGGGCCTTCTGAAGAAATCAAATAGAGACAACAATATGCTAAGGCATATGGCCCACCATTATTTGACTCAGAATAGAATATGCAACAAGAGGATCAAGCACCTTAAGGAAAGATTAAGGGGGGCCTTAAAAGAAAAAAAAGAAGGATGAAAAGCTCAACATTTTGGCTGATGTGACTTTATCCCAACAAAGTAACCCATGATGCAGCTTTGAGACAAAATTGGGTGAATTTTGAAACAATTTTGTCATTTCCAATTTTTGAATTAGGCAACACAGGAAATTTCGGCTGATGTGCCTCGCCACTGGCGCTGCGCATTGAATTGGTGCATCCTCTTGACAAACAACTTGTAGATTTGGATTCAACATCAAAAAATAAGCAAACCTGGAAAGTTTCATCAATTTTGGAGGAGATGTTGGCCACCGAAAGGGCAAAAAACACTCAAAAGGTGCCCTCTTTGCCACTTTTTGGACACACAGGAACCAGTCTTGGGAGAATCTACTTTTGATGGGCCAAATGACCTCCAAATCAGAAAATTCAAAGTGTTCTAGAAACTAGATAGGTAGGGTTTTCCAACAAGCTATCTTGTGCCTGATTGGGATGAGTGGAAGGCCTCCAAAAGTAGCCTTGAAGTGGCACTGCGCATTTGGCTTAGGGCATTGCATATTAGGCAAATTTTGTCAATTTTGCCTAAAAGTCAAATTTCGCCTAATCTCTTCAGTAGTTGACTTTTTCTTCTTTTCTTGGTAAATTTTGCATGGTAAATGATGTAATATGATTTAAAACACTTATGGGGTAGATACATCAAAGCAAAGGTGATTTTAAACTGAATGTATCAGTTTCATTAGTTTTAGAGGCAAGCTGTTCCACTACCTATTTTCTTGTTCCTAGTTTAGATGTTGTTGAAACAGTTCCTTGACTCATGGATTCAACCCTTGATGGATAGCTTAGATGGTTTTGAGGTCTATATGATGTCTTTTCTCAGTCATTTGTAAAGGTTGGACTTTTTGGAAGTGGTGCACACATTGTATACTTGTATCAACAGATTGGCAAGGAATAAATTCAGGTTTTGCAGCTATTTTTGTGCGATTCTTGTGATACTTTGTTTTTGTATTGTTTCTTCTTCTTTAATAAGTTTTTCTCATGTGTTATATGTTTAAAAATCTTTCCTTTCCTCTAAACTAAATGAATAAATAGAAATAGGCAACATACATTGATATTAGTGCTTTGCCTTGGGAATGCATATAGTTTTTAATGTTTTCAGCAGTCTGAAGAGGATTCATGGTCTTTGCATGCCCTCCTCAGCTCCTCAACAATCTTAAATCAATCATTTCACTCAATTACTAGTTCATAAAAACTTATCTATCTCGCCCCACAGAACATGTCTACAATTCTGACTTGATTTCCAGACCCAATCTACCTTCTCTAATTGATCCAGCAACCAAAACCTAAAAAATCAAACCAGAAACCCTAAGTTACTATACCTAGCCTAAAATCTACATTAAATTCAATCATCTCAAGCCCTAATTTCCAATATCCTAATTTAGATTGACAAGGAGAGAGCCCTCTCCCGACCTGGTAGGGCTAGCTACCAGGTTAAGCGTGGTTCGATGTTACCCTATACTTGCCTTCCTTCAGCCTGATGTCGATCTAGGCTCTAACATTCCATACACCTGTTGGTACGGGGAAGTTCCGATAGCTCTTTTAGTGCTAATCCCGTCTTCCCACAAAACATATTTGAGATTTTCATCCTAGTTCTTCTTATTTTTATCTAGCATCCATTTGATGATATTCACCAGATTCTTATTTGTTGATAATGCTAGCCCATTTCCTTGGGGGTAGCATGCTGTGGAGTGTAATAATTCTATGTTGTAATCTTGACAAAACTTCATCACCTTAAAGGATTTGAAATCTTGAGCATTGTTGGTGACAATCTTCATGGGACATCCAAATCTTGCAAGAATACTATCCTCCAAGAAATCTACAATAACATTCTCGTCAACTTTATGGGTAGGAATAACTTCCACCCATTTGATGAAATAATAAGTGGCCATGAGAATGTGTCTGTGTTTACCACTCAAATTTAGATGTATCTCTTTGATGAAATCCAATCCACATTGCTAAAAAGGAGCTTGAACCTTTATTGCCTTTAGTGGCAGAGGTTGAAGCTTTTGCTTCCCTGTAAACATGTAACATTCTAGATAGGTTCATACATTAACATTGGTATCCTTGAATAGGTAGGTCCAATAGTATCTTGCCCTCAATATTTTGTGGGTTGTGACCTTCCATGCATTATGTCCTCCACATATGCCTCGATGAAATTTTGATGTGATCTCCAATGCTTGATCTTTGGTGAAGCAAGTGAGAAATATGCCAACAAGATCCTTCTAGAACATACCTTCAGCCAAAATGAAATATTTAATTGCTTTCAGTTTTAATGATCTTCATTTTGCCTTGGGAAACTTAGGTAGACACTCCAAATTTTGGAGGAAGAAGATGATGTCTCGGTACCATGGAGAATTTTGGAACTTTGAGAGCTCCTGCAGGAAGGGTTCTCGTGGATTCCTTCCATCTATGGGAAGGGTTCTTTTGGATTCCTTCCTATTGGAAAGAGAGGTTCTTGTGGATTCTCTCCTCCAAGATGAAGAGGTTCTTGTGTATTCTCCTCTCTGCATATATTTGAAAGATCTTCATTAGAACACATTTCCAATGCATCATGATTTTTCTCGGTAAAAAAATTAGCTAATCCTTGGCCCTTGACCAACTTATTAGGCTTGATCTCTAGATCATACTCTTGTAACTTTTCTATCCATTTGCCTCATCGTCCATCACTATCAGGTTGAGTAAGCATATCTTTCATTGCTGCAGATGGTACATATGCTATCACTTGAAAGTGAAACACATATTCCCAAAACTCTTTAAATATTTTACCGTAGCACATGCCTTTTTATCTAGGATATTTTACTTTAAGTCAACATCCCTTATGGTGCAACTGAAAAATGTTATAGGTTTTCCGTGCCCTTCTTCATTCTTTTGCAAAAAAATTGTCACGACTATAGTTTGCTCAGATGAAATGGAGAAAATATGGAATTCTTTTGAAAAATCAGGACATTCTAGAACTAGAGCTTCCATGATAGCCTTCTTGACTTTCTCGAATGATTCTCATGCTTCCAAACTCCACCTAACTTCATTGTTCTTCTTGAGCATGTCTATTACATGCTTTCAGAGTTCTACATAATTCACAATAAACCTACGTAGAAAATTTATCTTGCCTAAGAAAGATTGGACTTCTTTCTTATTTCATGGGAGACCAATCTTTGAAATGGATTTTACTTGTTTTGAATCAATCCTGGAACCTTCATTTGAAACAATATGTCCTCATAGCTTCCCTTCCAGCAATGCAAAGAATGACATCTTGGTTTTCAATGAGAGACCACATTTTCTACATTTCAGGAAGATTTTTCTCAGATTCTCCCGATGATCATAATCTGATTTTGAAAAAATGGTCATGTCGTCTAGATATATAACTATGAACCAATCTCTTCCTTCAACAAATGCGACGTCCATAGCACTTTGAAAGGTAGGTCCTGCATTCATCAACCCAAAATATATTTTATCGTACATGAATGTACCCCACTGTGTCGTGAATGTAGTCTTGTATTTCATCTAGGTGCATTGATATCTGATTATAAACTAGGAATCCATCCATCATTGATATCTTGGATTCTCCTATCACTTTTTGCAGCAAGTGGTCCATCTTAGGCAGGGGATAATTTTCCTTCTACGAACACCGGTTCAAGTTTCTAAAGTCCACATAGAGTTGAATATTCTCCATTATTTTTCGGAAATGGTACCATAATTTCCACCCATTCAGGGTAACTTAGTGAGATAATGATATTTCCATCCAATAACTTTTTGATTTCCTTTTTTATTTTTGGCAATAGAATGGGATTAAATCTCCTGAGTTTCTGCACAAAAGGATTAGTATTTTCTTCCAATGGTATCTTACATTGAATAATAGAAGTATCATAAGTTTTCATATCTTCATAACTCCATGCAAATACATCTTTAAATTTCTTAAATAACTCAACATACCTCATTTTGTAGGCTAGTTGCAAAGACTTGGAAAATTTTACCTTTTGCGGGTTTTCTTATGTACCTAGGTTATGCTCCTCCACATTCTCGTCCACTAACCTGAAAATGGCTTGGTGGGGATGTCATTATGATCAAAAAATCTGTTCGAGAGTAACCAATTCATTATGGATGAAGTTATTCTTGATTTGGATTACTTCGTGGCCTCCTACCTAATTTAAGAACTTGTTGTTTTCATATTGGTAATACTCTTCTTCTTGATCATCTTCGAGTAATTCTTCATTTAAATTAATGTTGATTGTTGAAAACTCATCCATGAGCTCTAGGAACCTTCTTAACTGTTGTTTGTCTTCAAAAATTTGCCAATTTTTGACATTTTCTGGAATAGATGGTTGGTACCGCATTTCCACCTCATACTTCAACTTTGTTTTAGGAGGGGGTCAGAAGGTGCTAGCCGAAAATTCCAAGGCATCTACGAGTTGATCATCTTCCCTGTGCATAACTGTAATGTTAAAAGAATCAAAATAATTCTAAATAATATCCCATACAAAATTTTGGTTTGACCTCATTGGAGGGTACTTGGTGGTGTAGACATTCCTTACTTGCAATATTAGTAATTTTGAATCCTCGGATGCCACAAGGTTCTTCACCCTCATTTTCTGAGCTGTCTGTAGTCCTAGAATTAATGCTTCATACTCAACGACATTGTTGGTGGCATCAAATTCTAGTTTATAGGAGAGTGAGATGCTTCGCTCTCGTGCATTATAGGGAACATGCACTATCAAAGAACAATTTCCACGCATAGTTGAGTCTATGTACTAGTTCTTGTTTAACAAGTATCATCTTTGCCTCAATAACAAGTTCAATGATGATCGATAATCTATAACATCCCATCAGTTTTTCTACGACATAGATCAATATGTTCTTGGAATTCTTTTTGTTGCTAATAATGTACAAGAACTTGGTTTCTTTATAGAGTCTATGTTCCTATCCCACAAAAAATGGTATGGTAGCATATATTAATTCCATTTGAAGAGTTGCTCCTAGTTTTCCAACCCATGATCTTGAAAGGAGCATACCGTATGAGGCTAGGATATTAGCTACCACTATATCCATGACCAAAATCTTATTGGGGATTTGGGTAAGAGAGACAACCAAGTATTTGATGAGACCGAGACAATTTACTCTCCTGGAATCAACTAAGTAGAGGTTGTGGTAAGGTTCAGTGATTTCTAGCCCCAAATCTACCATAACCGATTTGGGTATGAGGTTGTGGGATTCCCATGAATCCGACATAAAATTATGTAGTAACTTATTGTGAACATTAAGGGTAATGTATAAAGGAGGACTATCATCGTCTTGTTCTTCTACATGAGGCCCACAATCCACATGCAAACGATCTTCTTGGATGTTGAGAGTGTCATTGTGGGTGATTTTTTTTGGTGGGACCATGATTTTTCGTATTAGTGGTTGGTAAGTCGAGTTTTGTGCTAGTACTAATAAAGGAATGAGGACTTTGATTTTTCTTAGTTCTTGCTCAGGGTTGAAAAGACGGGGTAAGTTTTTCTCTTCCTCCTTAATTAGTTGGATTTGGGGTGGTAGATGCATGAGATATTTAGGCATTTTTTCTTCTTGTGCTGGGGTTGGGTTTTGGTCTTGAGTATTCTTCCTCTTCTTCACTGGGACCTCTTGTGTTCTTGTTAAGGGTTTAGGAGGCGGGAGGACGTTAGCTTGTATAGGTTCAGGGTTAGGTGAGGACACTATAGGTTTTCTTGGTTCATTTTGTTGATTTGAAATGAGGGGTCTTCCTACCTTGGGTCGTAGGTCGTAGGTTCTTCTGATTTCTGCCCTAATAGAGTCTGTTATTTTCCGATAATGAGAGGGTGGGATTTCATAGTCTTCATACCCTTCACAATCATATGCAATATGATTTCCAAGTAACACAAGGGAGTGTGTGTAATCGTTCTCGATAATGTAAAATGTGGGACCTTGGTCTCCTACCCAATTTATGTCTTCCTATTATGCATACTCATCAAAGTATTCGCCAATTTGCAGGTTGAGATCTCTCCTCACGGGGGGTTGTATAGGTTGTTCTTCAAGTATTTTATCCCTATTCATTCGTTGCAGGTGGAAAGGCTTATGGAATAAAGGTAGGTTACAAAGAGGTTGGTTAGAATTTGTGTTCGACCCTTCAACTTTGAGCTTGACAATTTTATTCGATAATTTCTTGATCAATCAATTTGTTTCTTTGATCGTTTCTTTGGATGGGTCCTTTTTATAAGTAGGATGATCAAGTTCCTCCTTTATTTTCTTCTTACCTTTATCTTGGTTTCCTCCACTTTATCCTTTAGGATTTTGATTTTCATACATTGTATTCAACCTTCTTAGCTTTCTAACTACAGTTAAATTTCCTTCTCTCTCATCTACTTCATATTGCATGTATGATAAGTTTCAAGGCCGCCTCTTCCTGAGCATGATAGAGAAATCAGACTCAAAAGTAGATGCATAGTTCACCATGTCAAGGATGTGAGTAGGTTTAATTTCATTTGGGATTTTGTTGTAGAGTTTATTAAATCTCTTCAAGAACTCCTCTACATTTTCAAATTACATTTTTATTTATGGTTAATAACTATGTTAGATAATACTGAAAATATTTCTTCTCACCCCATTGGGCTTGAAATTTCCTTTCCAAATTGTCCCAGGAATGTAATGAGTTAGGAGGAAGGGCCCAGAACCATTTATGTACATCTCCTTCAAGGATCTGTAAAAAAATTCTCATGAATAAATCTTTCTCTTCCACCATGAAATTATCAGTAAAATCCTAGAACACACTGATATGTTGTTCAACAGTTCCTCTCTTTTCACCACTAAATCAGGGCAATAACTTTAGGTAATTTTTAGGCATATCATGTAATACCTGAGGCAAAGCCAATGGGGCATATCACACAACCACCCAAGCCAATGTTTGATTCAACTATTTTGGATGATTATGAGGTTGACCTTGTCCAACCATAATGTGTTGTAAAATCAAGTTCATAGCGGTGGATGAGATCAATAATTTTATTTTCTCAGCTATTTTTGGAGTCACCCCTTGGACTGCATGCCTAGGAATGAGTGTCTAAATAGGCCCATGCTTTGCCTTTGAATTAGTGTCATTCATATGACTAGCCCTGGGGCGCGATAATTGAGCCACCATTGCTGATGGTAGGGATGTTGAAGAATGTAACTAGGTTCGGTCTTCATAATTATATTTGAGTCATAATGAAATGTACTTATGAAAACGAATTAAAATAAAATTTATTTTTATTATTATGACTTATTAAAGCATGGGTTTCATGCTTGGGTCATCATGTTTTAGGTCAAATTCCCCATGAAGGACTTCTAGGATTAATACCAAGTCACTAGAGTCATTGTATATTTAATAAGACCCTTCTTGAGCTTTTGAATCATGTAAAAAGATTTATTTTTGAGTAAAATAGGTCATCTGTCACCTCCACAATAAGTCAGCCTTAAGGGGATCAAGTCAACCTTAATAATGGTAATTTGACCCCACCAAAAGCCTATATATTGAAGCAATATAATTCGTTTGGAGGAGACACTCTCACATAAGTTCGATATATAACAAGAAGCAACTAAAAAGTGCAAAGCTGGAAAAGAAGGAGAAAATTTGAAGGAAAGATCTAGATCAAAGTTTTGGGCCATCTATCTCTCACACGTGTGGAATTTCTAGGAAGATCGAAGTCTATACTATTGCATCAAAGCTGTTGCTACCAGTTGTTGTCAAGTCGAAGTTGTAGCTATTAGGTCGAATTTGCTGCTGCCATTTTTGATGTTGTAAGGTCGAAGGTCTAGATAAAAGCTACTGGAAGGAAGGGCTAACTTGGTGTGGAGGAAGTCTATGTCTAAGTCAAGAGTCTTGGATTATCTTAAGAAACTATCGAAGGACGAGTTGTTAACTGGGTTTTCCCTTAGATTGGGGTTTTTCCCAAGCTGTCCACTTACATCTGGTGTCTTTAATCTTCATGCTATTGTTTTAGTAGTTTCTTGATGAACTAAGATAAAATAAGAACATAAAAACTTAATAAGATCAAAATAACCTCACAAGTAATTATCAAGTATAAGATAATATTTCTGCCTTTCTTATTTTCTAACAAGGGGGAGGGTTCCAATTATTCGAGTTCATGAGGGCTCAGTGACTAGAGATTTAGATTGCTTGTTCAACATGTACATGAGACCTTCGGGGTTAGTGATGAGCCCCAAATTTTGGTAACATTTTGGGCTCATTTGGCCTACTTACCTTGCTCAACCCTTCATCTTTTATCACTTATGCATCATTTCTTAGTATATTCGTGTTATTTGTAGGAAGAAGAGCAGTCATTATGCCTATGTGGCTAATACATGATGATTTCAGGTTTTTTGACATTAAATGGAGCAAACACCACGCAGATGGAGACAAGGAGACAACCAAGGTGACATTGCGGGTTTATAGGAAGGTTGTCCACAGCCTTGAACGACCTTCCTCGTGATCTCCACCCCAACTCCGAGCTCCAACAGCTATCACCACCGAGCTAGAAGGCAGCCAACGGATTCTACAGGAACAACAGCTTACTTTTAGTTGGACAACCAAGCCCCACTAATTGAGGAGGCCAGCTTGGCCCTCATCATGTATAAATATTGAGGCTGTAGCCTTCGATAGAGACTCTTGAACCTTTGTTGTAAATTTTGAATCACGAGCTATAGCTCTGTTTTTGCTCTTTGTAAGCCAATTTTGGCATGTTGTTAGACTCATGCTTATGATCTTTTAATAAAAGGCAGGCAGATTTGGATTCAATTCTGAGTTCTTAGAGGAGCTATAGCTCTCAGGTTAGGGCCCAACCTGAGAGCAATAGACCTCCTTTTCTTTGTATTGTTACTTGTCTTTCCTTTCAGCATTTCATTTCTTTGCCTTGACATGCATTTGGAAAACACAGTCTGCTGATTCAAATTGCTTGATGTGATTAAGTAGGTTAGTTTAGGGATAAAATGCTTTCAGCAGCTTAGATTAGAGTAGGAGGATTAGAATTCATCAGAGTTCCAAGAAAAGGTTGATCGTGCGCTCATTGCCACCTCTGTTTAGAGATTGGGAGTGTAGACCGTGCCAACCACCAAAAAAAACGCAGTTTACATGTTCATGCAAGCTTTAGTCATATTTCCATTGGTAGAAGTGTACATGCATTTAGATCTTGAGAAATAACCCCTTTTTTCCAGCACCATGCACGATTTCTATCTTAGCTTCAATCATTGTTCTTTGGTTTTTAATAAAACAGATAGAATAGGTTGATTAATTCTCGGTTTTGTGCAAGACAGAGGTGATTTGTTTCATTTACACTGCGCAGCACCACTTCAACACTTCCTTACCCTTCTCATCCGTGCCCAAGCCGTCTCCTTACCTCGCAGCTAGATCCTTTGCCCACCAACTCTTCTATTATCCACGTTGCCTCATCTTTTCGGCCTTCCATTGCCTCTACCCTTCTATCGACCAACCAGCTTTATACACCCTCTCCCCATCTCATCTCTCTGTCCCTAAGCCATCACAAGCTCCCCTTTCATCCTACCTATCCACCCATACAGCTCCTTCACTCCTCCATCACCCAAAACTCCGACTGCAGAACATCCTGTAGAAGTTAGCAGACTTCCTGTAGAAATCCCGAGCTTCCTGTAGGATCCCCTGCAGACATCTTGTAGAAGCCTGCAAACACGGTTGCCAAGCACCTGAACGTTGTGAACTTCTGTGGAATGATGTTAGGGATCCCCTGGAACCTCTCAGAGTCCTCCTGACCTTTCCCAAGCCTTCCTCCCCTTTGAAATACCCTTGCACAGTCAAGACCCAGTAAGAAGCACAATCATAATAACTCCAACCACTTGAGAAAAAATACAAAAATGTGTTCTCTTCAATGGAAGTAGTTTAAATTCATGCATCTCATATCACTAGAAGTAATGGCATCATTGTTAGGAGTTGCATTCCCATCATTGCATTGTAAGGATTAAGCTGGTCAGATTAGGGTTTACTAGGGTTTCCATGTTTGGTTGGCTTTCAGTTCATTCTTGCAAAGTAGGTTAATTTCCTTTGAGATAGCCTTCGTTCATCATTTAGAAAGCTTCTTTTGAGAACATATAGAAGTTGGCTTGAGCCCTAGCGGACTTGTGCCAGCTGACCAAGTGACAGCTGCGACAAGAGCTAGTACTTGTGCATACAGCACCGTCGCTTCCAAGTTTGTTACGAACTACCGGGTTGATAAAATTAGAGAAGGAAGCTCCAGGAGTTGTAGCATTATTGCTACAATACTGGAGCCCACCATCTTTTTGGCGCCGTTGCCGGGGAAGCGTCAGAGTATTAGTAATTGTTGCTTTTCTTCTGTTTTCTTACTCTCGCCTTCTGCCAAGTAGTTTATTTCATTTCCATTCTGCAAAAGTAGCATAGACATTTCCTGCTTTCATAGACTAGCATTTCAATTCCGCAATTCCAATTTTGCAAGCATAGATTAGCCTTTCAATTCTGCAAGCGTAGACTAGCATTTCCATTTCTGCAATTCCATTTGAGCAAAGTAGATTAGTTCTTTCCTGCTTTCATTTCAATTCTGCATTTTATTTCAGCAAGATAGTTAGTTGTAGATCAATCTGTTTCAGTTTTGCAGGCACCAAAGGAAAAAACAAAAGCAATCAAAAAAGTCTTTCCATTTCATGCCTCGTAGGAATCGAGATAAAACAGGCAAATTCCTACCCAACACCCCCACCACATCACTGAGTCACCCTTCTCTCTTCTTAGGTGACAGTGATCCAGAAGAACCTATAGGTGAACCTCCTGAGATATACGAAGATCCTATAACAGAAGAAGAATTAGAGACCATCCCATCTGAAGCTATGGCTGACAATAGAGGAGAAGATGAGAGAATAGAAGGTGCCTTCCCCATCCGAGAAACCAATGGAGACATGAAAATGAAAAACATTAGTCCCTCCGCTCTACCTCACTTCCATGGACTGACTACTGAAGATCCTGATACCTTCCTGTTTGAGTTTGTTGTCCTTTGTAGAACCTATGACTATACTGAAGATGAGCAGAAGCTGAAACTCTTTCCTTCAACTCTTAAGGATGCAGCATTACGCTGGTTCATGGGCTTACCTGGGAATAGTATCACCACTTGGGCTCAGATGCAGCAAGCTTTCAATACCAAGTACCGGGACTACTGTAGGTCCAAGGAAACCAAGGGAGAAATCTTTCGGATGACCATGGGAAATGATGAGTCCTTAGAGGATTATGAGGAGAGGTTCCAACTTAGCTATAAGCGGGCCAGGTGCACACTTGACCCTGAATCCCTCAAGTTGGTCCTGCTCCGAGGAGTCCCTGAAGACCTCTTAGATACCCTTCACATGTTAACTGGGGGAGATATTTACCAACTGTCTTATGAGGACATCAAGACTGTGTTTAGAAACCACTCTAGGGCAGCCCGGAAACGAGGTAGAGGAAACCTCCTCTCAGCTGGTATCCCTTTCTCCAAGCATGAGTTTGCAAATCAATTAGAAGATCTTAAGAGTGAGGTGAGACAGACCATTGCCACGCAACTGGACACATTCAGGATCCAGCAGAAGAAGGAAGAAACTGAGAGATCCTTGGCTATCTTCTGCCCTAGATGTACAAGGAGACACCCTAAGAACGAATGCCCATTGCATTCGGTTGAAGTGTGTTTCGTTTGTGAGGAGGACCATCCCACAAATCAATGTCCAACCTTACCTGGGCTTAAAGCCATGTACCAAGGGACAGAAGCTCCCACTGAACCTCTCTATTTCCTCAACCAAAGGAGGCCACAAGGACCTAGACCTTACCAGCAGGGGATGCAAGGGGCACCCCAAGCTTATTACAACCCCAACCAATCGACTCCTATGCCTTCCTGGGGTCCCCCTGCTCATCCTTCGTGGTCTATGCCTCCTCCATGGTCTTATCCACCTCAGTACCCTACTCAACCCACTACTCATTCATATCACTCACATGCCCAGCCACAGCCTCAGTGGAATGCACCTCAGTCGGGGTGGAGGCCCCAGTACAACACTCCTCCCGCCATTTTGCCTCCACCACCAGTTCAACCTCAACCATTACCTCCTGCTCCTCCAAGGCAACCTCAAATACCTACTCAACCGAACCCGAACCCCAACAATAGACAAGCCCAACAGGTATACACTGGGGAAACATCATGCCCTACCTATGCTGTGGAAATCCAGGAGATCAATCTTCGATCTGGAAAGAATCTTTCGGATCGTCAACCTCCTCCCCCAGAGGACGAGGAGGACAAACAGGAAAGTGAACCAAAGGCTATTCCACCCTTTCCTGAGAGACTAACAGCCACCACACAACCCAACCCAGAGGAGGATGAGCTTCTGGGAGAGCTCAAGCAGTTGTGTGTGAAAATACCACTTCTCCAAGCCATCAAGGATGTGCCAATATACAACAAACTGGTTAAGGAAAAGTGTTTCAAACACCCAGGCAGGCGAAAGAGAGATGCTTCAACCATCAATGTCTTAGGAGAACTGTCTGACCTTATGTTAGGACAAGTCATCTGCCCAAAGTATCTAGATCCTGGGAGTCCTGTAGTAGATGTCCACATCAATGGCACCATCATACCTCACACCTTGATTGATTTGGGGGCTGCCATTAATGTGATGACCAGGGATACCATGCTCAAACTCAATCTTCAGGGTTCCTTGAGGAAGACCTCGACAGTCCTGCAACTAGCAGATCGCTCCACCGTGACTCCCGAAGGGATTGTGGAGGATGTCTTGGTCTCTGTCGACTCTTGGGAATACCCTGCAGATTTCTTGGTTCTGCAACCCAAGGCAAAGCTTACTGGATATCCTCTTATTTTGGGAAGGCCTTGGTTAGCCACTGCAGATGCTTACATAAGTTGCCGTGCAGGAAACATGACCATCAAAAACGGTCCTATGTCCAAGCAGCTAGTCCTATACCCTCCTGCCCAACCCTCCTTAGAGCATGACTTACCACTGTGGTTGGAGGAAGGAGAAGAGGATGAGGTGTACTCAGCACCTTTGTGCACCCTAGATACCACTAGAAGAGACCCCCCAACCGAGGATGACTTGATTGAGACCTTGATCCAGAATCCACCTTCCAGTGCACTATCCTTAGAGAAATTGGTGGAGGATGCCCAAGCCAACACCTTAGTGGACCTTTGTGCCACCAACCCTGTCACTCCCAGAGTCAAGAGTGTGGAGTTCGGCCCTGAGAGAACGTTAAAGATCAGCTCCTCCCTATCTCCTTCCCAGGAAAAGGAGCTGTGTAGCCTGTTGGCCAGCCATCTAGATGCTTTTGCTTGGAGCTATAAGGAGATGAAAGGAGTCCATCCTTCGGTCTGTACCCATCACATATACATCAAAGAGGATTGTAAACCGGTTAGGCAACCTCAGAGGAGAATGAATCCAACCCTTAAGGACATTTTCAAGGAAGAATTGCAAAAACTGTTGGATGCCAGATTCATTTACCCCATCTCAGATAGTGAATGGGTGTTCCCTCTGGTGTTGGTTCCCAAGAAAAATGGGAAATGGAGAATCTGTGTGGACTACCGAGAACTGAACAAAGCTACCAAGAAAGACCATTTCCCTCTACCTTTCATAGATCAAGTGTTGGATGGACTGGCAGGAAAGAAGTTCTTCTCTTTCCTCGACGGGTTTAGCGGGTACAACCAAATCCAAATCAGCCCAGAAGACCAAGATAAGACCACCTTCACTTGCCCTTGGGGTACCTTTGCCTACCGAGTTCTTCCCTTTGGGCTATGCAATGCTCCTGCTACCTTCGAGAGAGCTGTCTTGAGCATCTTCTCGGAGCTGGTCCATGATGCGGTGGAAATCTATATGGATGACTTCACTCCTTATGGGTCCAACTTCCAGGAAGCATTGTCCAATCTGGGAAAGGTCCTAACCAAATGCATTGAGATGAACCTGTCCCTTAGTCCTGAAAAATGTGAATTCCTGATGACTGAAGGGACCGTGCTAGGCCATACCATTTCTTGCCAAGGGTTACAAGTGGATCCTAACAAAATTGCTCTCATCAAGAAGGTTCCACCTCCCCAAAAGGTAAGGGATGTTCAGAGTTTCTTAGGATTAGCAGGGTATTACAGGAGATTCATTAAAGACTTCAGCAAGCTAGCCTCGCCATTGTTTGGCCTGTTGGCAAAAGATGTGGAGTTTAAATGGACTGACGATTGTCAGAGGGCTTTGAATGAATTAAAGGACAAGTTGGTGTCAGCCCCAATCTTGAGAGGTCCAAACTGGGCCCTACCTTTCCACATCCACACTGATGCCTCGAACAAAACCATAGGGGCAGCTTTAGGACAAGTTGAACAAAAACTTCCATATGCCATTTACTTTGTTAGCAAAAACTTATCCAAAGCTGAACTGAATTACACTGTAACCGAGAAAGAATTCTTGGCTGTGGTCCATGCACTGAACAAGTTCCGACATTATATTAATGGCTATCAAACCTTTGTACATACGGATCATGCTGCGATTAGATATTTAATGAATAAACCAGATGTGAATGCTCGTATTATTAGATGGTTACTTTTGTTGCAGCAGTTTGATTTGACCATTGTTGACAAACCAGGTAAAGAAAATGTTGTTGCTGAATTTTTATCTAGATTGGATTTGTCTGCAGATGAGGATGGAACAGTGGATGACCAGATGCCCGATGAACATTTGTTTGCTATCTCAGTACTCTCTCCATGGTTTGCTGATATAGCGAACTACCTTGTTTCAGCACAGTTCCCTCCGCACCTATCTTCAAGAGAGAAGAGCAGATCATCATAAAAAGTGCCTCATTTACTTGGATCGGGGCAATATGTTCAAGCTTGGCCCTGATCAGATCTTAAGGCATTGTGTAAGGGAGGAGAAATTCTTTGATATCCTCCTCACCTGTCATGATGGGCCTTGTGGAGGACATTTTGCAGCAAAGAGGACTGCCTTCAAAATCCTGCAGGCGGGCTACTATTGGCCCACACTTCATCAAGATGTCAGAAGGTATATCAGCCAATGTGACCAATGCCAAAGAATGGGGAAACCGACTCAAAGGGATGAGATGCCTCTCCAACCTCAAGTGACTCTTGAGCCATTTGAGAAGTGGGGTATGGATTTTGTGGGTCCAATCAACCCTCCTTCGAGGCAAAGGTCTTACATCATTGTGTGCACTGACTACATGAGAAAGTGGGCAGAGACTAAAGCAATCAAAGCAACAACAAAGAAAAGGTGGCCGAGTTCTTAAGAGAAAACATCTTCTACAAGTTTGGCTACCCAAGAGAGCTGGTCACCGATCAAGGGAGCCAGTTCACATCCAACCTAATTGAAGACCTACTAGCTCATCACAAAATCAAGCATAGGACTTCCACCCCCTATCATCCACAGGAAAATGGGCAAGTGGAAGTCACCAACAGAGCATTGGAAGGGATTTAGACTAAGGTGGTGAGCAGAAGTAGGAAAGATTGGGCAAATCGCCTGGTTGAGGCCACATGGGCTTACAACACCACCTGGAAGACCACCACCGTCTTCACACCTTATGAGCTAGTCTATGGGAAGAAAGCTTTGTTGTCCATTGAATTTGAATACAACACTTTGAGGATGGTAGCTCAGCTGGACCTAGATCTCAGCCATGCACAACAAGAAAGGTTATTGCAACTGAATGGACTGGACGAGCACCGAATGCATGCCCTCCTTCACTTGGAAGTGGTTCAAATTTAGAGAAAGGTGTGGCATGACCAACACCTCAATGACAAGCAATTCCAGCCAGGAGATTGGGCATTGTTGTATGACTCCAGGTACAAAGATTTCAAGGGGAATCTGAGAACCAGATGGCTGGGACCATATGCAGTGGAAAAATGTCATGACAATGGATCTGTTCTTATCCGGACCATTGATGAGGAAGCCATCCCCATGCTTGTCAATGGGCATCGATTGAAGATCTACAGGAAACCTCTCTCAAGACAAGAGTTCATCAAAACTATGGAGAAACCAGTGTTGGTCATAGAGAAGGGTTCTGCCTCTGCTTTGGGCATACCCTGAAAGATTTAAAATAATAATAATAAATAATAAAGATCCTTGGGTGAAAACCTTTCTGAGGCTCCCAAGGCAGGTGGTAGGGGTGAAAACCTCATCGAGGTGCCCCTATTGTCTTTCAAAAAAAAAAAAAAAAAGATTTGAAAAAAGATCCTTGAGTGAAAACCTCTATGAGGCGCTTAAGGCAGATGGCAAGGGTGAATACCTCATTGAGGCGCCCCTGCTATCTTTCAAAAAAAAAAGAAAAAATAAAAAAGAAAAAACAATAAGCAAAAAAGACAAGGACAGTAAGTTTATAATGTGAAAATGCATGCAGGTTGCAGGTGTTCTATGGAGGAGAGGAGGCCTCTCAACTCAAAGCCAAGGATCCTTATCATGCTGCCAGGAGACCTCACCAGCACCTCCTCCGAGAATACTCATTTTCTCCAAGGTATGTGCACGATTTCATCACAGCTTAAGTCTTCTACAGGAATATGCAGACTTTCTACAGGAAGGTGCAGACTTTCTACAGGAAACACAAACTTTCTACAGGAAGCTCTGTATTTCTACAGGAAACTTCCTGTAGAAGTTCGGGACGGCCCAGAATTCATTTTATGAGGAGATCTAATGACCAAGGATCGGTTTGGACGCATGCAAGCTACTGTTGTCACCCTTACACACTGCTGTCACCTCTTTCTACCATCCTTGTCGACATGCAATGAAGTTACCTGCACCATCAAAGCAGATCATTGAGTTATCAAGAGAAAGAAATTTTTAAGATGAAAAAACGTTGAGATGTCATACCATATCCATCCCAGCTATCCATGAGCTCTGTGAGTGTGATCGTGAGGCCATTGCCTTCGTCGTGCAGCATGCACCCGAGGAGGAAAAACTGTTACAGGACATCTTGCAGGAGTCCCGTAACAGTTAAGCCCGCTAGAGTGTACACCATTCACAGCGCTTGCCACATGTAATGAAAACGCGAGCGCATGCAGCCAAAGCATCAAATCCATCGTCAGCGGCCTGTGAATATGAACCTCCAGGCCTGTGCAAATCCACCAGCAGCAAATAAATCCACTCATCATCGTCCAAGAACCGAAAAATCGTGTTGCGGCCGCACAGGTAAGTGCCTCGACCCTTTCTTCCGTCGAATTGCATGAATTTTACTTTGAAAATGTTTGCAAGTGTGAAGTGAATGGGTTGAGCGGTTGTATGGCCATTCGACTGGCCACATCGACCAGTTAATGGTCTAGTCGGATGTTTGGGTGGTGGTCGTGGCAAAAGAAACGGGCAGTACACACGTGAGAGCAATCTCGTCGGGGAAAACAAGTTTAACAGAAGAGACGGCGGCGGATCTGCGGGGAATGATGCGGCAGTAAGGGAACTCGCAGGCGAATGATGGGATGACGTCGTCCAACGGTCCGGCAGGGACAGCTCACCCCCGCGCCACGGATTCCGCCGATTCAAATATAATCGGCTAGATTGCCACCCCATGCATTTATCATTCACCGTTTGAGACACGAGTGATCATCCGGATCCCTCTGCAGCTCGACACTCCGAGTCTTTGGCCATCAGAACGCCTGTGAAGCAACACCAAGAGCGCAGACCCACTGTAGTATCCCCCAGAAATCGTGCGCTGCTCCTACAGGAAAGTTGTTTCTACAGGAAGTCGGGTTCCTCACGTCAAAAGGTGGCGGATTAAAAAGGTAAGCCTGAACTCTCCATGCAATTGGTTTTGAGGGTGGCAGAATCGTCGTCTACAGTCTGGTTGTAGAAAAATTTTGCAAATGTTGTTTGTCGTGCATGAACTGTTGTCCTACAGGATGTCAGTGTAATTAAGCTGTGTTAAGGTCCTCAAGAGATAAGCTTCGTGAATTATATGCATGACAGAAGCGTAATTCTACGCTCTGTCCCAGTAGGCCAAATTTCTTCCGCATTCGCCACCTCCAGCTAACGCAGCAGTTTTTCACCATGCCGGGTGGGTTCATCAGAAGGGAACCCACTGATTCAACGAAGTTAAGAGAAAATCCTGAGGTGGTGGAGCTCTTCACACGAGCGCAATGGATATCCTTCTGTGACAAATTGCAGGGCTATGACGACGAAGTGGCAGAAGAGTTTTTGCAAGCTCTGAGGCCGAAATCCAAAACATTGGCCACCGTTAACTTCAGGGGTTTAAGCCTCAAACTCACCCCACAATTCATCAGCCGAGTTACGGAGCTCCCAATGGGATTGCCATGGGATAAAGAAGAAAGGAAATTGGGCCAACAGGCTAAGAAAGAATTCTTTCCACCAGAGAAGGAATTCTCAGAAGATAAAAATGGGGTTCGTAGAACCAGTTTACTGCCACCGTGGAATGAAGTTAGCCTGCAAATTATGAAGTACATCACCTTCGAAGGTCGTTTTAGCATTGTATACGGGTACCACTTTCGGTTACTCACTGAATTTAGGCACCAGATGGATCTACCTGTAGAAAACAAGCTCAGTCTCCCCTACTTTCTACTACAGTCTCTGATTGAGTGTGCCATCAAGTTGAAAGAAGGCACACCAGACCAGGTAGCCCACCATGGACTCATCAAACTCCTCATGGAGGATGCGCTCCACACATACAAGGTTCCTCTCTCATGGGAAGCCTTCAGAAATTTGACAAAGGATGGGGATATAAAGATGCTGACCGAAGAGCTCGGTTCATCTAGCAGTGAGGAGAAAGAGTCAGTGCCCGCGGGAAAGAAAGAAACAGGCCAGAAGACCACGACCACGGAGCAGAAGAAAAAGCAAGAGAAGAAACAAGAGAAAAAGGGTGCCAAAGAGAAAGATGACACACCCATCTTGACAGCAAGAGAGAAAAGGTTGCAAGGCAGAGTGGACAAGGCTGAGAAGGTCCACATCAGCAAAAGTGCCTCGACAGCAACCGCAACCAAGTCAAAAAGCAAAACTCATGCAGCAAAGCAAACCAAGTCGGTGACACCTATTTCTACAGGAAAACCGAGACCGGCTTCTACAGGAAGCCCGAAATTAACTGAAAAAGGGTCTTCTACAGGAAGCCCGAAATTGACTAAAACAGGGTCTTCTACAGGAAGCCCCGAAAAAGTGAAACCCAAGGAGAAGAAAGCTGACATTCGTGAAAGGGAGGCAGCAGCTGTGCTGGCCGCCCTCAGCACACCTCCTAAGCCAAAGGAGAAGAGAAAGAGGGAGACCCCTCTATATTTTAAAGCTCAAAGAAGTGTGAGAATAAAGACGGGCAAGCCACAGCCTCCGTCCAGCAGCCCGATCATTATTGAAGATGCCCCTACTTCACCCAAGGAAAGGTCCCCCTCGAGGATATCAGTCACCTATGAGAGGGGGAGCCCAAAGAAAACTACGTGGCAAGAAAAGTTAGACCAATTGACTACAAAAGCTCGACTACAGGATGCTGAAGATGCTCTACAGGAAACCTTAGCCAGGCTTAAAGAAACTGAGAGAATGGAAGGGGAAGCACCCTCATCACCACTGAGGGAGGGTGAAGTAGAACCACCAAAAGAAGTGGAGAAAGAGAATATACCAGAGCCCATCCCTTAGCCAAGTCTGAGTTCATATTACAACTTTTTAGAGGCTGGAAAAATTATACCTCAGAAATTTGCTGTGCCACTGTTTTTTGCATTGGAGGAAGAAAGAGTCCGTACACACACGTGGATGAAAATAGCCAAGTCAAAGGGTGTGGCGGACATAGGTCTCTTACAGGAGCAGCTCAAGGAAGCCAGAAGTGAATTGTCCATGGCTAAACACGTGGCAAATTGCCAACGAGTGTTCCTACATGAAGAAAACCAAAAGCTAAGATTGCAGCTACAGGAGCTGAGGGCAGGGACAGGTACATCCTCGAAGGACACCACAGAAGAACAGCAAGGCAAAAAGGAACTGAACACCGGTCTTGGGGAGCCAACTACACATCTACAGGAAGCAGAACATCAAGCACAAATTGAGGTGCAAGCTCTCAGAGAACAGCTGCAGCAGAAAGAAGCACAATTGGCCTGCATGGCCAGCTGGGCCATGGATGCTATCCAATGCAGGAAGCCGGCCAAATCCTATGGCCTGTACTTGAAGGACCAATGGCCGCAATTCCAAATCAATACCTTGGCGCAGAGAGGCATCTCTCAGCTCCAAGACCCGCAGCAATTCACTGAAGTATGCAGTACTAGTTCATCAGAGGATAGGGCCAAATTAGCGAAGTTCTACCTCCATAATCTGGCCCTGCCTAATGTAGTTTCATGGGATCCCAATGCGGCCTTGGGAGATATGCAATTAATGGCCTTTGCCTCATGGCTGAACCATGAGGACAAAAGAGCAGCAGAAGCCAAAGCGATCATGAACCGAGAGCTGAACGAGCCATTGCTCATCAGACCAGAACCAAGGGATCCAGTTGCACTAATCTCGGCACACCAACATTTGTCCACTGACCCTCAAGCTTCATTAAGATATATGGATCAACAGGCCCAAGCCATAGCTCATTTTGAGGACATGGAGAGACTGCTAGGAGACAACGTTGTCCAAGCATGCACACGCAGATGGAATACATTGGCACACAGTTTGAAAATCCGAGAGTACCATACCCCAAATCGGATGAGGGAAGCTCTGGTACGGGTGGCCCTCTATAAGAAATCCATGCAAAACCTCCAGGCCAGCTGGATTGGCCTTAAACTCAGCCCACCACTGCTGCTAGGATTGATGGAAGGCAACACAGAGAAAGATGATAATGAATAGTGGGAAGAGGTAAACAGAAGGGCTGGGTTTCATATCAGCAAGGAGGACACTACTACAGAGGCTTGGGATGTAAGGGTAGCAGTAAAGGCAATGAAGGATGAAGAGTTGGACTAGTTGCTCAAGGATGAGCAAATATTTTAGCTGGGGGGTGATGATGAGCCCCAAATTTTGGTAACATTTTGGGCCCATTTGGCCTACTTACCTTGCTCAACCCTTCATTTTTTATCACTTATGCATCATTTCTTAATATATTCGTGTTATTTGTAGGAAGAAGGGCAGTCATTATGCCTATGTGGCTAATACATGATGATTTCAGGTTTTTTGACATTAAATGGAGCAAAGACCACGCAGATGGAGACAAGGAGACAACCAAGGTGGCATTGCGGGTTTATAGGAAGGTTGTCCACAGCCTTGAACGACCCTCATCATGTATAAATATTGAGGCTGTAGCCTTCGATAGAGACTCTTGAACCTTTGTTGTAAATTTTGAATCACGAGCTATAGCTCTGTTTTTGCTCTTTGTAAGCCAATTTTCGCATGTTGTTAGACTCATGATTATGATCTTTTAATAAAAGGCAGGAAGATTTGGATTCAATTCTGAGTTCTTAGAGGAGCTATAGCTCTCAGGTTAGGGCCCAACCTGAGAGCAATAGACCTCCTTTTCTTTGTATTGTTACTTGTCTTTCCTTTCAGCATTTCATTTCTTTGCCTTGACATGCATTTGGAAAACACAGTCTGCTGATTCAAATTGCTTGATGTGATTAAGTAGGTTAGTTTATGGATAAAATGCTTTCAGCAGCTTAGATTAGAGTAGGAGGATTAGAATTCATCAGAGTTCCAAGAAAAGGTTGATCGTGCGCTCACTGCCACCTCTGTTTAGAGATTGGGAGTGTAGACCGTGCCAACCACCAAAAAAAACGCAGTTTACATGTTCATGCAATCTTTAAAGTCATATTTCCATTGGTAGAAGTGTACATGCATTTAGATCTTGAGAAATAACCCCTTTTTTCCAGCACCATGCACGATTTCTATCTTAGCTTCAATCACTGTTATTTGGTTTTTAATAAAACAGATAGAATAGGTTGATGAATTCTCGGTTTTGTGCAAGACAGAGGTGATTTGTTTCATTTACACTGCGCAGCACCACTTCAACACTTCCTTACCCTTCTCAGCCATGCCCAAGCCATCTCCTTACCTCGCAGCTAGATCCTTTTCCCACCAACTCTTCTATTATCCACGTTGCCTCATATTTTCGGCCTTCCATTGCCTCTACCATTCTATTGACCAACCAACTTTATACACCCTCTCCCCATCTCATCTCTCTGTCCCTGAGCCATCACAAGCTCCCCTTTCATCCTACCTATCCACCCATACAGCTCCTTCACTCCTCCATCACCCAAAACTCCGACTGCAGAACATCCTGTAGAAGTTAGCAGACTTCCTGTAGAAATCCCGAGCTTCCTGTAGGATCCCCTGCAGACATCCTGTAGAAGCCTGCAAACACGGTTGCCAAGCACCTGAATGTTGTGAACTTCTGTGGAATGATGTTAGGGATCCCCTGGAACCTCTCAGAGTCCTCCTGACCTTTCCCAAGCCTTCCTCCCCTTTGAACTACCCCTGCACAGTCAAGACCCAGTAAGAAGCACAATCATAATAACTCCAACCACTTGAGCAAAAATACAAAAACGTGTTCTCTTCAATGGAAGTAGTTTAAATTCATGCATCTCATATCACTAGAAGTAATGGCATCATTGTTAGGAGTTGCATTCCCATCATTGCATTGTAAGGATTAAGCTGGTCAAATTAGGGTTTACTAGGGTTTCCATGTTTGGTTGGCTTTCAGTTCATTCTTGCAAAGTAGGTTAATTTCCTTTGAGATAGCCTTCGTTCATCATTTAGAAAGCTTCTTCTGAGAACATATAGAAGCTGGCTTGAGCCCTAGCGGACTTGTGCCAGCTGACCAAGTGACAGTTGTGACAAGAGCTAGTACTTGTGCATACAGCACCGTCGCTTCCAAGTTTTTTACGAACTACTGGGTTGATAAAATTAGAGAAGGAAGCTCCATGAGTTGTAGCATTATTGCTACAATACTGGAGCCCGCCAGTTAGGAACAAGAGATACGATATCCTAGTCAAGATCACTTTGAGTATGTCTTCTTGATGAAGTCATAGTGGAATGACATGTAGTGGAGAGTGTGGTGAGTGGTGAGTGGAATATATACAACAAAACAAAGAAATAATCTAGTCATTGTAGCCGAGTGGTGAGTAGGAAGGACATATGGGTATGGATGAAATATGTTATAAGAAAGTTTTAATGAGATAAGAGGAGTTTGAAAAGTGGTGTCGCTAGGTGGAAGGCACAACTAATAATTTTAGACCTCGTCCACCATAAAGGGCTAAAATATATGTTGTCTTCCTATTGAACGAATTCAAATCATCCCTAGCAACGACGCTAGGAGATGTTGGCTCCCCAGAGTCACACTACACTGTACTATAATGCAAATCCTGGAAACATCTAAGTGGTCTACTTGTTTTTATATTATTGCAAGTTTAAGCATTAAATATGGTTGATGATCATCTTAAAATTATAGATGCATTATTTGTACTCATAGATCTTTGACTATATTGTATTGGCTTCCTCTTTTTAACCAAATGATTTTCAAATAAGATGAATTTAAAGTAGGTAGATAAACCATATATTAATTTGTCTATGTAAATCAATTATATATATGACTGCGCAATTCAACTTGAATCAATGAGTATGACAAACTTCTATTTCACATTCAAGATACATGCATTTCATTTTCCCCTTTAAATGTCACAAGGAAATAACATAATGAATTTTATCACAACCATTAGATTAAATCTTCATGCAGGTATAGTCTTTCAATAATCAAATGAAAGTGGGTTAACCAACATAATTGAGATCATGAATAACCCAAAAAAGGTACATATTTAATTTGATCCTTGTTGAGTGTTCTTTAAGGCAGCATGACGCACACAAGAAAATATTTCAAATTTGTCTTAAATTGTGCTTAAGGTAACTACTAATTAGAGAGTTGTTTGGGAATCAAGTTTGGGGGAAAAACCATACATTAAGTCTTTTGGTGAGCTACATTTCCACTGATTTTGACTAGGAGTATTCATAACCCTTTTGTTTGACATAAAAGTTTTGAAAAAAAATAATATGGATGAAAAGTGGAGAATCAAACCTTACCTGATTTAAAGGAGCAATTAATAGTTCCTTTAAAACAAATAAAACATGGTGGATGACTGAGAAATTAAGAATTCAACCATTAGAAACACATAATTTTTAAATTGACCATTTCCTTTTAAAGACCTTGTAAGAAATATCAAGAAAGCAAAGCTACTCTTAAAACTAACTTGATAGATCTTACAAAAGTGAAACAAACCATCATACAAATGAAAAAAGTCATTTCAACCTAAAATTTTATACAATTCTATACAATTTTCACAAAAAATCGGGTTCACAACTAAAAATTCCATGAAAACTGCATAAAATTTCATTTCATTAGTGCAAAACATAAGGTGGGATTGAAACATACATGATGAGAAAAACAAACAGCCCAAGAGTTACTTCATAATTCTTCCCCAAAATTGCTTCAAGGCCTCGCAACAATTCACCAATAATTTGGCAGAGTTTCCCCCACAACCAATATTCCCCCCCCCCATTTCAAATTGAGGCTTATATATAGGCACTCAAAGAGCTTATCCCTACTCTAAACCATTAGTGGTATTTCAAAAACCACTCAAAATTTGTTACAAAATTGCCAGCTATATTGTAACTAACTTCTTCTATAAGTTTCTTGAAAAATATGTTGATTGTAGAGTGGGCCCCTCTTGATTTAGTTTAGAAATTCTCATTGTAGATCAACAGATTATGCAATACACTAAAGCAAAATACAAGATCTACGTCTACAACAAACTTTGCAGAAGCTTAATCAATTTGAGCAAGATCAATAAGAATACATATAACAGATGAAGAGAAGCCAATCACACATGAACGTAGAAGAATAATCTTGGGGAAAGCCTCAGCCTAAATCCCTAATCTCTGTAATATCATACAAGTGGAAATATGTTCAGATTACTTAAAGAATCATCTCACAAGCTATCCTGCTCTCTTTGCAATCCAACAATACAACTCACAGAATGAGTAGACAACACATATGCCTTTCCTTAGGCCTCCAAACCTCCTATTTCCTTGCGCAATTTTTCTTGGGGTCCAACGATGCCACTTGTGTGAATTGGACTCATTCACACTCCCTAAACTGAAGAAGTAACTGCACAATCCTCAAGGAATGAATTCCTTCTGCATGTAAGGGATATCCACCAAGGAATATTCTTGCAACTGATAGTACACTGTGTTGGGTCACTATAATACTAGTGATTATCCCATTACTATTGTAGTTATACCCCTTATTTATATTGTTGTGCCCCTATTACCCCCATATTGTTATTTATGTGCCCCATAGAATCCCTCTATTGTTATTTTTGTGGCTTTATATTATTATTGTTAGGTCGGCTGGATTATATTGTGACTCCTTAGACTCCTATATATAGAAAGGAGGTTTTGTCATTTGTATCATCCAAGAATTGTTCATTTATGTAATGTAAAGGAGGTTTCCCCCTCGAAGAGGCTGAATTCTAAGGCGTTGATCTTTCTTTTCTATCTTTTCTTGAGCTGGTTTCATAACATTTGGTATCAGAGCTTTGGATTCTAGGGTTTCGCTGCTCCAAACAGGTCATTGTGGCATTTTCGCTATAACTTTTTTTTCTGTGATGTTTCAGAAGTCGCAAAAAAAACCCATTTGAGAAGAAATCACGCTGAACCTTGGGTCCGAATTTCAGATCTTTTAGCGCGATATTTGCGGAGATATGCTCTGAGGAAGTTGGTCTTTTTGTAGACTCCTAAATTACATTCAAAACAGGTGACCTAGGGAAAATCGTCATAACTTTCTCTCTGGGGATCGGATTGAAATTTCGTAAGAAGGTACAGAAAGAGGACGGACTGTAGTTTTTTGTATATCTTTTTCAGAACCAAAGGTCGAAAATTGTACACGTGGCACTTCGTACAAGTTCACTCTTCTGGAAAGGTCTATAATCAGGTCATCTTGGGAGATTGTGCATAACGCTTTCTTGGAGAATCCAATTTGGATCAGACTGGTGGCATTGGAAAGAGGACACAGAGAGCTACTACAGGTCACAATTGCAGAACTAGATGATTGGAAAGTACAGAGATACATCAGAGGCAATATCAAGCTCCTACAAAGTGAAAAAAGGTGTGTAGATTTTTTTAAATTTTTTCTTAATCTTGGTTTGAAAATTTATTTTGAAGGAATTCAAAGGGCATAGTAGAGCATTATTATCGGTAATTGATGCCCCGAGGAAAGAAAATGCAAACACCTAGTAAGGAACCTGAAAGCTCTAGCATGACTCATGAAGAAGAGGAAGAAATGCAACATGATATATCAAAATTACAAGACCAAGTGCAACAACTGTCCCTTGCACAAAAAGGAACAGAATCTAAGATGGATGGTTTAAAGAAAGATGTAGAAGCTAAGATGGATGGTTTAAAGAAAGGTGTAGAAGCTAAGATGGATTGTTTAAAGAAAGGCGTAGAAGCTAAGATGGATTGCATGGAAGCTAAGGTGAATGGCATGGACGCTAAAATTGATGGCATGGATGATAAGATGGAAGAATTGAAGATAAATATGAATAAGTTGCTACAAGAAATGGTCACTAAGGGTGAAAGAGTACTAAAGGAAACTCATGATGAGAACAAAATAAATGTTAATCATGATTCCATAGACTCTAATGTTGGATCAAAGACTCACCATGTTCCAAAAATCGATATGAGGAAGTTTGATGGCAAGGATCCCGCCACATGGATATTACAGATGGAGCAATTCTTCGATCTCAATAATGTGCAAAACACACAAAAGGTACGTATGGCAACTTTATATTTGGAACCAAATCAGTTTGTATGGTATCAATGGCTTTGTTCTCGTAAACAATTTATCACTTGGGCAATTTTTATGGAAGAATTGATAGCACATTATGAGGATACAAAAAGCAACACTTTTTTTAGCCAATTGATAAGTCTCAAACAAAAGGGTTCAATAATGGAGCACATTGAGGAGTTCCAAAAATTGAACATAAGGGTAAAAGATATTCCAGAGGAGCATAGGATTGATGTGTTCATAGGGTCTTTAAAGGATAATATCCAACATGATGTGTGCCTTTGGGAACCTGATTCATTAGAGAAGGCATTCAGGTTAGCAAGAAAAATGGAAAGCAAAATTATGGCAACTAGGAAGCATACCATTCACAACTATAAAGACGGAAGTGTTGTTGCCCATAGTCTTCCACAACCTACAAGGTTGACACCACAACAATTGGAAGAAAAAAGAGCAAAAGGGCTTTGTTACAATTGTGATAGCAAATACACAAAAGGTCATAAGTGTGCTGAGAAGAAATTATTCTACATAGATTGTGAAGAGGAAGAAGAAAAGGAGCAAGAAAGGTCAAAAGAAGAGGATATATTCCAGGAACAAAGCCTAGATGAAGAACAAATAAATCCGACCATATCTTGTAATGCATTGGCGGGAATTACCACTCCTCAAACCATCAAGATAGAAGGACAAATCAAGAAGAAAAAGGTAATAGTGTTGATTGATTCAGGAAGCACCCACAATTTTATTCATTGTAGGGTAGCAAAAGAATTGAATTGCTTCTTATATCCAGCACCAGAGTGTCAAGTGATGATTGCAAATGGAGGAACAATAAATTGTTCTGGAAAGTGCCATAATATCAAGCTATCCATGGGAGAATATGTATTGACTAGCCCAATGCTTTCCATTCCAATGGGAGGTGCTGATGTTGTACTAGGAGTCCAATGGCTACAATCCTTGGGTACAATAGCTTTTAATTTTCAAGAACTTTTCATGAAATTTTCTGTGGAAGGAAAGGAAGTTGAATTAAGGGGTATTGCAGGGAAACCAGGAAAGATAATCAGCTCTAATGGCATGACAAAGCTTCTAAAAAAGGAGCAAAGAGGTGTAATTGCACAATTATGTTCGCTAGATGTTTCCACATTGGAATCATCTATTTCTCCAGATCTCCAAAAAGTCATGGACAATCATTCCAAGGTATTTGAGACTCCCAAAGGTCTCCCACCTATGCGTGATCATGATCATGCTATTCATCTGATTCCAGGAAGTGTTCCTCCAAACATCAGGCCGTACAGATATCCATATGTCCAAAAAAGTGAAATTGAACGTATGGTTGCAGAAATGCTAGAGGCTGGTATAATTCAACCGAGTCAAAGTTCTTTCTCAGCTCCAGTAGTATTGGTGCACAAGAAGGATGGATCATGGCGCATGTGTCCAGATTATAGGGAGCTCAACAAGCTCACTATTAAAGATAAGTTCCCCATTCCTGTCATTGATGAATTACTGGATGAATTGCATGGATCAATTTACTTCACCAAGTTGGATCTTCGTTCGGGATATCATCAAATCAGAATGAAGATTGAAGACATTCCGAAAACGGCATTTAGAACTCATGAGGGTCATTATGAATTTTTGGTCATGCCTTTTGGCCTTACCAATGCACCTTCAACATTTCAAGGTTTGATGAATTCAATTTTCAAACCATTCCTTAGAAAATTTGTGTTAGTATTTTTTGATGATATACTAATCTACAACAAGTCTTGGAAGGATCATGTTGAACATGTTGACAAGGTGCTACAACTATTGGAGGAGAAACAATTATATGCAAAAAGATCCAAATGTTTCTTTGGAGTCCAGGAGGTGGAATATTTGGGTCATATTGTATCTCATGAAGGAGTTAAGGTAGACCCTAGCAAAATTAAAGCCATTAAGGAATGGAAAATCCCCACATCCATAAAGCATCTGCGAGGATTTCTTGGGTTGACAGGGTATTATCGCAAGTTTGTTAAGAATTATGGGAGAATAGCAGCACCTCTAACAACATTATTGAAGAAAGATTCATTTTCATGGACTCCGGAAGCAACAAAGGCCTTTAAACATCTTAAAGAGGCAATGTGCCAAGCACCGGTCTTAGCTACACCGGACTTCACAAAAACCTTTATTGTGGAATGTGATGCTTCAGGAAATGGAATTGGTGCTGTTCTAATGCAAGATGAAAGACCCATTGCTTTTGAAAGTCGTCCAATCAAGGGAAAGTTTTTAAGCAAAGCTATTTATGAGAAGGAAATGTTGGCAATACTCCATGCACTTAAGAAATGGCGACCCTACCTAATGGGAAGACACTTCAAGGTAAAAACGGATCATGATAGCCTTAAATACTTTTTAGAACAAAGATTATCCTCTGAAGAGCAACAAAAGTGGGTCACAAAGATGTTGGGTTATGACTTTGAAATCATCTACAAAAAAGGGAAGCAAAATGTGGTGGCAGATGCACTCTCAAGAAAGGATGAGGATATGGAAGCATTGTTGTGTGCCATTTCTATTATCCAACCAGATTGGATAAACGAAGCAAAGGAGGAATGGAAGAATGACGAAGAAGTGTGGGCACTTATTCGAAAGCTACAACAAGATTCCAGTACTTCTGATACATTTAGCTGGCAAAATGATTCGTTATGGTACAAAGATCGCTTATACCTCTGTAAGAATTCCCAGCTAAAACAAAAGATTCTTATGGAATTGCACACTTCTCCCTTAGGAGGGCACTCAGGATTTTTAAAAACTTACCACAGGGTTAAGAAGGATTTTTTTTGGGATGGCCTTAAATCAGATATTCAAAAGTTTGTGGCAGAATGTTTGGTTTGCCAACAAAATAAAGTTGAAACAATTAAGACACCGGGTCTATTACAACCTTTATCCATTCCAAGCCAACATTGGGAGGAGGTTTCAATGGATTTTATCACAGGTTTACCCAAGTCTGAGGGAAAGAGTGTCATCATGGTGGTAGTTGACAGACTTACCAAGTATGCACACTTTTGTGCATTATCACATCCATTTAAAGCCAGTACATTTTCTACTGCATTTATGGAAACAGTTCAAAAGCTACATGGAAACCCAAAGATTATTGTAAGTGACAGAGATCCCATTTTCACTGGAAATTTTTGGACAGAATTATTTTCTTGTCTTGGTACTCAGTTAGCTCATAGCTCATCTTATCATCCTCAATCTGATGGGCAAACTGAGATAGTAAACAAATGTTTGGAAGGATATCTTCGTTGCTTTGTATCTGATAAACAGACACAATGGGTCAAATGGTTGCCTCTGGCTGAATGGTGGTATAACACTTCCTTCCATACAGCAACAAAAATGACCCCATTTATGGCACTTTATGGGTACCAACCACCATCAATCACATCATATTTAAGAGAAAATTCTAAGGTTCAGGCAGTGGAACATCACATCGAACATCAACAACAAGTCCTCCAACTCTTAAAGGATAACCTCGTGTTGGCACAAAATAGAATGAAACAACAGGCAGATCAACATCGCAGTGAAAGAAGTTTTGATGTAGGTGATTGGGTATTCCTACGGCTACAACCATATAAGCAAATGTCCCTAAAGCAAGCTAAGAAGGATAATAAATTATCACCAAAGTATTATGGTCCGTACAAGGTGTTGGAAAAGATTGGTACTATGGCATACAAATTGGAGCTTCCTGCAGCTTCTCGATTGCACCCAGTTTTCCATGTTTCATGTTTAAAGAAGGTTATAGGCGACAAGCTCCCAGTTCAAACAATATTGCCAGAACTTGATGAGGAAGGAAAAATTATATTGGAACCGGAAGCAGTCACAGAAACAAGAACTCGACAGCTACGAAATCGATCAATTTCAGAGTATCTTATCAAGTGGAAGAACTTATCCGCTGAAGATTCCACATGGGAGGATGAGAATTTTATGCAGAAGTATCCAGAACTGCTCAAGCGTTGAGGACAACACTTTTTTGAAGGAGAGGGGCATGTTGGGTCACTATAATACTAGTGATTACCCCATTACTATTGTAGTTATACCCCTTATTTATATTGTTGTGCCCCTATTACCCCCATATTGTTATTTCTGTGCCCCATAGAATCGCTCTACTGTTATTTTTGTGGCTTTATATTATTATTGTTAGGTCGGCTGGATTATATTATGACTCCTTAGACTCCTATATATAGAAAGGAGGTTTTGTCATTTGTATCATCCAAGAATTGTTCATTTATGTAATGTAAAGGAGGTTGCCCCCTCGAAGAGGCTGAATTCTAAGGCATTGATCTTTCTTTTCTATCTTTTCTTGAGCTGGTTTCATAACACACTGTCCCACCATCTGATATCAATTGGGTCTCTGACTGAACTGACATGCATGAGTTATTTATGAGAGAATATTCAGTTATCTGAAGTGCAGCAGTTACATGCATGCATGTATTAACTAACTGAACTCATAATTAGTTCAACAAACTATTTGAACTAATCTAACTGGACTTAACTCAAATAATGGATCTAACTAATTACAAATTAAAGTACAACTCATCCTCATCTCCTTAACTAAGGGATAAATTCCTCAATCAATGGAGAAACTGTTGCATGTCTTCACATAGACTTCATGTTTGATTTTCTCCAACTAATTAACTCAAGATGAATTAATTAATTATTTTTCAAACAGCTGCTAAGATCAAATTCAAATTTTTACTTCTCTATTTTAGTTCAGGGACTAACTAAAATAATAAGGTATCCCGAAATTCTATTTATAGCAATGTTATTTTTAGCACTTCTATTTTTAGCATTTCCTGTTGCTATTTTCAACACTCTCTCTCAACAAGAAAGGGATTATCAGTAACCCAAATCCTGTCTCTATGGAACTCGAACTTGAATTTTGACAATGCCTTCGTCAAAATATCTACATCCTGTTCCTCGGTCGAAACATACAACAACAACATGATCCTCTTGACCACACACTCTCGAAGATGGTGATACCAGATATCAATGTGCTGGACCTGTCATGAAAAATTGGATTATTAGAGAGTTTGATGCAACTCTGATTATCGTAGTATATCACTATAGGATCCATCCTCTGACCAAAAAATCCCACAAGAATCTTCTGCATCCAAATTGCCTCACATGCAGCCTGACTAGTAGCCATGTATTCAACCTCTGCTGAGCTAAGTGCAACTAATCTCTGTTTCCTATTGTACCAGGAAACTGCAAGTGAACCAAGGTTGAAGACTGCTCCAAAAGTGCTCTTTCGGTCTGATGGACTCCTTGCCCAATCTGCATCTGTGAAGCCTTGAAGCTTCACTCCCTCTATCTTTCTGTACCACACTCCAAACTGAGATGTGCCTCTGAGGTATCTCAGCACCTGCTTCACTACCTTCCAAAATAGCTTGGTAGGCTGAACCATAGCTTGACTCAGCTGGTTCACGGCAAATCATAAGTTAGGTCGTGTGTTCCCCAGATACATAAGTGAACCCACCAGCTGCCGATAGCTAGCAACAACTACTACCTCATCTGAAGTAGCATCCTCCTTCCTCCAGTTCCCAGCTAGAGGAGTCTGCATGAGTTTGCGCTTTTCCATATGGAACTACCTAAGGATCTCATTGGCATACTTTCCTTGAGACACAAAAGCTTCTCCATCTCTCTGCCACACTTCCATGCCCAGAAAGTAGTGCATAAGACACATGTATTTCATTTCAAACTCTCTTGCAAGGTCCTCCTTGCAATAATAGATCAGTTGATCATCACCTGTCAAAATTAGATCATTGACATAAAGAACAATGATCAATGGCTTACCTTCTACCATGATGTGGTAAAGGTTCGCATCTAATTCACTCTTGGTGAAGCCCAACCCAGTGAAATAGTTGTCAATCTTGGTGTACCAAGCACAAGGTGCTTGCTTCAGCCCATACAGAGCCCTCTTGAGTCGGCACACATGCGACTCGTGATCGAAGGTCTCGAAACCTTCTGGCTGCTCAATGTACACCTCCTCTTCAATCTTCCCATTGAGGAATGTTGTCTTCATGTCCATCTGATGGATCTTCCAATCCATCTGAGCTGATAGTGCTAACATCGATTTGATAGATGAGTACTTTGCTACAAGAGCAAAGGTCTCGTCGTAGTTGATCCCCTTGACCTGTGAGAAACCAAGGGCAACAAACCTTACCTTATGTTTCTCAACACTGCCATTAGCTACCTACTTTACCTTGTAAAGCCATCTGGAACTCACCAATAACATGTCCTGAGGTCTTGGGACAACATGCCAAACAGAGTTCCGC
This sequence comes from Pinus tabuliformis, assembly GCA_031772625.1. Lineage (NCBI taxonomy): Eukaryota > Viridiplantae > Streptophyta > Pinopsida > Pinales > Pinaceae > Pinus > Pinus tabuliformis. The sequence continues at coordinate 1,238,056,625 of CM062807.1, forward strand.
ATGATGGAGTCGTACTCCTCCACCATTGCATCAACCCAGATTGGTTACTGCACTGCCTCCTCAAATGAAGAAGGCTCAGAATCTACACACTCCCAACCAGGGCTATGTAACTAGTGTACCGCTTCGGCGACCTCCTCTGTCTGCATTCAGAAGATGGTTGTTCCACATTCTCCCGTGCATCTAGCATTATCCTATTAGCTTCCCTTAAGTGTTTCCGCCCATCTATGGAAGACTCATCATGAGTGGATTTCTCCACTCCCGGATCCTCTGCATGTAGCTGCTCCACATCAATCTGAGCTCATCCTCCTTAGGAACTAAAAGTTCCTCATCTACATGCAACTTGAGCTCCCTTTCAAGTGATACTCACATGGCTTTTTGCTCGTCGAACTTCAGATCCCTACGTACCACTGTCCTCTGACTGGTAGGTAGGAACTTTCGATAGTTGTGGGGTATATCTGTGTACCCCACAAGTATTCCCAACTCAGCTGTTGGATCTAGCTTCTTCCGAGCATCTTTGGTCACATGGCAGTAAATTGATGATCCAAATATTTGGAAGTGACTCACATCTGGTCGCTTCTCAGAAAAAGGCCTCCATAGGTGTCTTTATTCCCAGTGTATGATGCGGGCTTCTGTTCTTCAAGTATATTGTTGTATTGCATGCCTCAACTGACAAATGCAGTGGTAGGCTTTGGTCATGCAACATCACTCAAGCTGCTCCCTCAATCGATTTGTTCTTCCTTTAAGATACCCCATTCTGCTATGGGTTATGGGGTGCCGTCAACTCCCATTTAATTCCTTTTGCAGTGAAAAAATTCATTAAACTGCTGGGAGATATACTCTCCACCATTTTTGATATGCAAGGATTTTATTTTCTTTCCAGATTCTTTCTGTGCCAAGGCTTTAAACTCACAAAACCTTAAGAAGGTTTGATCCTTCTTTTGCATAAAGTAGATCCAACATCTATGAGAAAAATCATCAATAAAAATAACATAGTACCTTTGTTTAGTGGTGGAGGCTGTAGAGAATGGTCCACAAACATCTGAGTGAACTCGCTCAAAGATTGCTCCAGCTCTACTGTCTCGATTCGGAAAGGAAGATTTCACATATTTACCCAAGGTACAACCTTTGCATGTATTTGCCTGCTCTAGTTTTCCCTTGGGAAGTCTGGTAGAAATATGCTGCATGATCTCCAGGGCTCCATGGTGCAAGTGGCCCATAGCTCGCCAACATCTTGGCTTTGCACCAACTCAGATTTGGAACTCAATGCAGTTTAGTCATCTACCTCCAACTTGTAGAGATTCTTTGCTTGAATCCCGATTCACTTGGTCTGTCCAGTGCCGATATGCCTCAGAAATAATTTTCCTTTACTAAAGACTACATCATAACCTTTATCTTCTAGCATAGCAATGCACACAAGATTCTTCTTCAGACCTGGTACATACTTTACATCAGTCAGGGTGAGGGGAGCTCCATGCTCCCTGATCCAAGTCCGGGTGTGAAAAAGGACCCTTCCAAGACCTTTTACTTTCGTGATGTGTTAAATTACATTTTTAAAAGAACATTGATGAATACATCTGCATGCTGTAAAGAAGAGGAACATGTCAATCATCAGGACACATGAAAAGACGTTGATAACGAAGTTCATCCAGGAGGGACTACATCTCCGGGCTCTAGTGTCAAGATGGTGTAGGCCGCTGCATTAAGTGCTGTCAATAGTGATGATGTACACAAGAGAGGATGTCAATATCATACAAGGAAAAATGCCCTCATGCAGGACTGGCTCTCAGAGATGTTCCACTACCAGAACTCTCAGTGAAAAGGCTCCTATCAATGTGACAAAAAAACATGCATGATGAACATCCCACCAACATGGCATAAAAGGGATATCAAAAACATGCATGATGACAACAAGAGTATCCCATCAACATGCAACAAGGGATCTCAACACATAATATGACGAATCATGACAACAATTACATCACATAGAAGATTCTGCATCAAATCAAGCAAGGAATCATGACAACATGTAATAAACATGATCTTGCATCAACATCAATCAAGGATCTGTGCAGCACAATGCATAAAGAAGAAGTACATGAACACATCATATACCTCACAGCTAAGGGCCATCTGAAGAAGTGGATGTCACACTGTTGAAGCTATTCGGACCATCGATCTCACGACATCGATCATATGAAGATCACTGCTTGCACATGAATGTGGACATTGGCACTAGCACTTAGAAAAGTGGCTGAAAACTAGAATGAGGGAATGAGAAATTTGAAGAAACCATTAGATTGGTGGCGTCGAGTAGTGCAAAATCGACTGTCTAAAATCTGAATTATGAAAAGTTGAGAATCTGGGGCTCAAGGAATCTTTTAGATTCCCCCAAGATTCTTCATAGCTAAGGGCCATCTGAAGAAGTGGATGTCACACTGTTGAAGCTATTCGGACCATCGATCTCATGGCATCGATCATATGAAGATCACTGCTTGCACATGAATGTGGACATCGGCACTAGCACTTAGAAAAGTGGCTGAAAACTAGAATGAGGGAATGAGAAATTTGAATACACCATTAGATTGGTGGCGTTGAGTAGTGCAAAATTGACTGTCTATAATCTGAATTATGAAAAGTTGAGAATCTGGGGCTCAAGGAATCTTTTAGATTCCCCCAAGATTCCTCAAGATTCTACTCCATGGGTGGACTGGAAATCTGCAACTTAGATGGCGAATCTGATCTTGCCATTGCGAGCCCTGTAGAAAACCATTGAAAACAAGTATAAACTTGACTATATTCCGACATGGAAAAATTTTACCTCCCAGGGAAATTTCAAGGCTCATGGTTTTACTCCTTGTTTTTGCAGCAATCATGGTTTGATGTGCATTATTAAAATGACCAAAAAATTCAGAACTCTAATGGAGACATGGACAATGCCAATGTGTTCATGGTGACGAGTAGTGTTGTTATAGATCTAACCTAGAAATATTATAGATCTGATATGAAAATATAAGACAATGCAAATAAACCCAGAAATAATATGAAATGATCCTTTATTGATCAAACCCTTAAGGTAGGGCACCACCATACATTCACTCCTTAAGGAAGGAGAACACTCCACAAGCCATATGCTTGTTCATATAATAATCCTTGACACTCTCCATGTGGAGTCTCTAGCCTTTGTATAGGCCTCATACATACAATACCATGGATCATTACCATGGTTCCCTCATACCATCGAACTAATACCATGGGCCCATTACATTATTACTAACTACTTGTGGTCCCTTACCTGATATGGGTTAACCACCTTCTTTATTACTATGGCCCATCCCATTATTACATTATTATCTTGGGTACCTCCCTTGGTATCCCATATTATCCCCCCTAGGTATATAACATTCCACCCCCCTTAGCATGTTTCGTCTCCGAAACATGGGAAGAACAAAAATAATAAGATCTACTCAAAAGAGTAGTCCACTGATACCATGCACGTGCATCTAGCCATCCAAGAGAAAGATGAACCCTTGATCTCGATGGTGCTGCACTCGCTTGAGATGGAAGCTGACCATGGTAGCTCTTCTGTGTTGATGTGTAGTAGGTGGATCTTTGCTCCTCTCTATCTGTTCGGCGCGGGTTGTGGTCCTTGTGGCTAATTGGTTGCCATCTTGTTGGTTGTTGTCTTGCGGGGTGATGTGGGTGATATGTTGAAGTTTTAACCCACAGTGTCTTTTTCTTTAATTCACCCCTTACTGGATCCTGACTGTTATGTTGTGGTGCCTGCTATGGTGTCTTATATTCCAATATTACTTCCACCACTAAGCCCTCATCTGATGTATCAGCACCTGTAACCTTTTTTGCTTTAGCCTCTATTTGTGTTTGATTTTCGACCATCAACTGCTCATCATCTGATATGTCAATCCCTGGAACATCTTCTGCGTTAACTTTCGTGGACTCTACCTGTTTATTGATGGAAATTTCTTGTAATGTAATTTTATTCTTTTTATACCAGATCTTTAGGAATTTCTTCTGCATGTTAATATTTATAGTACCCACAGATTCCATCCAAGAATATCCTAAAACAACATCCATATTATCCATCTTTGAAGTATAAAAATCACCATGCAACACATACTTATCCATAGAAATCTTCAAATATTTATACACTTGAACATCCTCATCATCCACCTGTGTGTTTTCAATGTGTTTTGCAGGAACTTGCACTTTTTTTTGCCAAATTAACATTGATGAAATTATGCTTGCAACTAGGATTTATAGAAACAATGATCTTCTCTTTCTGAATCAATCCATGAACCTGCAATAAGGAGATACCAACAGAAAATAACCCTTTAGGTTCCTTGGTTTCCTTCTTTTCTGTAAAAATAAAATCTTTGCTACGTTGTGTGTCTGTCTGTGTAAGCTTATTCACAAGATTAGTTTTACGGTCAAAGTGGTCCATAATAGCTTTTGTGAATATGTCCCAAGTCAAGGGCCTTCGATAGCAATGTTGATGTCTTTGCCACCATTGCCATCTTTCATTGTCCAAGTACATTTTTCCCATTCTTAGCTGAGTCTCATCATCCATGATGCAATTCAAACTAAAACATTTCTCCATTTGTGCTAGACATTTGGCTGGATGAGAGCCATCAAATTTATACGAGTCCCTCAAACTCTGATCTTGGCCTGCCATCACAAAAAAAAAATTGGCGAAAATTTGAAATGGCCACAATTCTGTCAATATTGCTCAGAATCCCTATTATGACCTGTTTTTGGAAATGAAACAACCATTTTTCATCTGCCCATGTGATAGAAATATTGATCTAGACACTCTAATTTTAGATCTGCGCTGCAACACTCCCGCCGTCACCAAAATTTCTGCAAAAAAGCGCTGATTTTAAATCAACGATATCTCCCTCATCCTGACTCTGCTTTTACTGATGTTTTTTTTTTAAATTGGGTATTTTTTCACAAAGAATCCAGATCTGCAATTAGATTTTGCAGATCTTGCACCAAGATGTCCACATCTGCGCCGCAAACTCGCTGCCCTGAAAATTTGTCTGCAACCCCACTGATTTTTAAATCAGTGATATCTCCTTCATCCGGACTCTGATTCGACCGATTTTTTTTTTTGAAATCAGGTATTTTTTCACATAGAATCCAAATCTACAATTAGATTTTGTAGATATTGCACCAAAATGTATAGATCTGATAGCTCTGATACCACTTGTTATAGATTTAACCCGGAAATATTATAGATCTGATATGAAAATATAAGACAATGAAAATAAACCTAGAAATAACATGAAATGATTCTTTATTGATCAAACCTTAAGGTAGGGAAACACCATACATTCACTCCTTAAGGAAGGAGAACACTCCACAAGCCATATGCTTGTTCATACAATAATCCTTGACATTATTCCTTGATACTCTCCATGTGGAGTCTCTAGCCTCTATATAGGCCTCATACATACAATACCATGGATTATTAGCATGGTTCCCTCATACCATCGAACTAATACCATGGGCCCATTACATTATTACTAACTACTTGTGGTCCCTTACATGATATGGGTTAACCACCTTATTTATTACCATGGCCCATCCCATTATTACATTATTACCTTGGGTACCTCCCTTGGTACCCCATATTATCCCCCCTAGGTATATAACAAGTGTAGAATCCATATAAAATTTGTCAATTTATGACAAAGTGAAAATTTTGCTCTCCTGCAAAATTCATGGTTCCTGCATTAAAAAATTAATTACTCATCTCAAAATCCATGCCCGCCTTCTACCTCGAAATTTGTGCCTAGTAGTCTCTCGCCTGAGCTTTGGCAAAAACAATGATTGTTTAAATAAAATTCTGGGCAGATTTAACAATGTGAGCAGTTGGTTCAATGGTTAAAAAGGCATATGGTTGAGGAGGGGTTGAGAGATCAAATCCCAACCCTCTCATTTTAATTACATTATGCATTAAGGATGGGGGTCGGGTCTGCATTGGGTGGCCTGCCCCCAAAATCCCATGACATATCTCCGTATATGGCGCTGTTTTTGCATTAACGTTTTGGTTTTAAGTTTTTGGCTCATGTTTTTGGGGCCGCCCGCTTGGGGGCTGACCACGTGGGCCAAGTGGGTTCGACCCCCGCCGGTCTCGTACCTTCTGTTAGTGCTTGTTAATGGAGGTTGGAGTGTTGGGGTGTGGGTTGGGTCCACCGCCGGTGGCCCGCCCACCCCATTACACAATGATTTTTAATATGGCCATTTGGAGGGTGAGGGCTCGGCGGGGTAATGGCAGCCAAGCCACTAAATTAATATTTATATATATATATATATATTTAAGGTTGCGGTTCTAGGGCTGCGGGGTCATGGCCGCCCGCCCCTTTTTTTTAATACATTTTTTTGTTATGTGGTTGCGGGGGTGGTGGCTTGTTGGCCTATTATATATATATATATATATATATATATATATATATATATATATTATTAAAATAGAGGCCATTTTATTTTTTTTTAGAAAATAAGGGTCATTGGGAAAATTAACGAGGCAGCAATTTTGACCGATTCTGAGAGCTTGGTTTATGCCTCAGGGTCAGTCAAATTGTAGGACACTTAAACCTGGTCCACAACCCAACTTTGACCAAAACTTTGACTGGCCTGTTCTCCCTCATACGAGTTCGGGTTGACGAACCGTTCACACCTCTGCGATCAAGATGACAAGATCTACTCTCTGGTCCTAGGTCAAAGTCACTTTGAGCACTTTGATTTTTGAGCTTTCATAAGCCCCTCTTTTTCTTGTGTGCCTTTCTGGAGCCATCTGGATCAATCCTCCCCACTAAGGATCTTTTGGTCCTCCAAAAGCATGAAAACTAATCTGCAACTTTCTTTGTACCTTGCCTGCATCACAAGCATCTTGAAAAGGTCTCACTTCCATCTCCTTCACCTTTGTTCTTCGGAGCCTTAAGAGACGAGCCGACACCTGCTACCTCTGCAACCTGTATTACATTGTTTGCAAACCACATGCTTGAATGACATGACCAACTAATGACCCAAACGTCCCACACTTGCCACGAGTTTATAACATATACTCGGTGGTCAAGTTTACATCAAGATGGACATAATACCCCAGTTATGACAACAAGGCCAACCTATCATGGTTGCTTCAACAAGTGATGGAAAACACATCATCACTGCAACACATGATTTACATACATAAGACCAAACATTATTGTTTTGACAAGTGAAGGAAACATAACATCACTTTCAGAGTGTAAAATACGACTCAAAATATGACCAGACATCATTATTGCTGAACAAGTGATGGAAAACACATCATCACTTTCACATTTTAAAATGTAACAAATGATTTACAAAAGAACGACCATGAAATGACAACATGTCTAGAAACCATTTTTCACTTATCAAGGTGAATGGGTCACCTCCTTGAGGTGGTTTTGCTAGTCGACCAACTACCTCACCTGGTTCATGCACCAACACTTTGTCTTTAAGGTGCTGCTCTAGATGGAGCCTCCAACAAGTGGCTCTTTGATGGTCATTTTTGTTGCAATGACTACAATAGTTTTTCTTCTTCCATACCTGCTTAACCTGTTTCTTTTCATGTTGTTGAGAGGGTCTTTCATGCCTCATCCTTTTGAGTCTTTTCATTCTTTTCCAACACTTAGAAAATGTATGGTTATGGAATCCACAAAAGGTGCATGTTTTTCGATGCCATGTTTTACGTTCATCTCTAACAACATGATTACAATTGAAATGAACATTCGAAGATCGAAAGTGGTTATATCTTCCCTTGTTGTCTTTGATGCTAGTATGGTGATGAGAGATTGCCTTAGCTCTCTCCCTGCAATGGGCATTGTCGTGGGATGATGGGGATGCTTTCCCATCATTCTCTTTCCGGGACGATTTCGACGATGTCTTAGAAGACTCTGACACCTTCGAGCACTCTTCTTTAGTGCATCTCAAGCCTGCAAATCAATGTTCGTGTACAACCTCTAAAGGTTGAGTTATGCCTTAGTTATTAACACCAAGTTATTCTTTCTCCTCATGCCTTATCCTTGTAAGGAGCCTCATGTTCGTCCCTATAATTGGGATCTCCAAATCTCCAACAAAACTCATACTATGTGAAGATGAAACCGAAAGGAAATCAACATCTTTTACCTCCTCTTTCAATTTGAAAAGAACTGATGAGGGGTTCTCATCATTCATTGTTGGGGATTTGTTAGCTATCTTAGCGCATTCGCCAACTTCCTTTTTGACATACCCAAGTCCTGTTCGACACGGTAATTCCTCTACTTTGATGGGGTTGACAATGCCTTGGCCATTAACGCCCAAGCCTTTCCCTTCATACCCCATTCTCTTCAACAGTTTGGAGCCAATTACTGTGATATGATTTTCAAAAACAACGAAATCATCGTTAGGAAACATACATGAATATGGGGAACTACTTTTTACCTCACATGGGTCTCGCTGCAGCTTTTCCAAGGCCTTGTCCTTTGCTTGCAGCTGTAGTAGAAAACTTTGTTTTTCCTCTTTCTCTTCATGTAAACGCATCTTCAATTCATCGTTCTCTGTTTGAATATTACGTTTATTTTTCTTCAATTCTTCCATGGCCTCTTCTATGGCTTTCAATTGAAGCTGCAATCACTCCTTTTCCTCTGTCTCTTTTTGCAGAGTTTCATACATGATTTCTTTTCTTTTGGAAATGTTGAGCATGGTCTCGTACATCATTTTTTCATCCTCTGCCGTTGCCTGTTCCATTGGTCATGTTGCAATTCATATCAACACAAAGACCGCTCTAATACCACTTGATCCAAGTTCAGGTGTGACAAAGGGCCCTTCCAAAACCTTTTACTTTCGTGATGTGTTAAATTGCATTTTTAAAAGAACATTAATGAATACACCTGCATGTTGTAAAGAAGAGGAACATGTCAATCATCAAGACACATGAAAATATAAGACGTTGATAACAGAGTTCGTCCAAGAGGGACTACATCTCTAGGCCCTGGTGTCAAGATGGTGTAGGCCACTGCATTAAGTGTTGTCAATAGTGATGATGTACATAAGAGAGGATGTCGATATAATACAAGGAAAAATTCCCTCATCCAGGAGTGGCTCTAAGAGATGTTCCACTACCGAAACTCTCAGTCAAAAGACTCCTATCAGAATGACACAAAAACATGCATGATGAGCATCCTAACAAAATGGCATAAAAGGGATCTCAAAAGCATGCATGATGACAGCAAGAGTATCCCATCAACATGAAACAAGGGATCTCAACACATAACATGACGAATCATGACGACAAGTACATCACATAGAAGATTCCACATCAAATCAAGCAAGGAATCATGACAACATGTAATAAACAATATATTGCATCAACATCAATTAATGATCCATGCAACACAATGCATAAAGAAGAAGTACAAGAACACACCATATACCTCACAACCAAGGGCCATCTGAAGAAGTGAATGTCACACTGCTGAAGTTGTTCAGACCATCGATCTCACGGCATCGATCGTATGAAGATGACTGCTCGCACATAAATGTGGACATCGGCACTGGCACTTAGAAAAGTGGCTGAAAAATAGAATGAGGGAATGAGAAATCTGAATACACCATCAGATTGGTAGCGTTGAGTAGTGCAAAAATCGACTGCCCAAAATTTGAATTCTAAAAAGTTGAGAATTTGGGGCTCAAGGAATTTTTTAGATTCCTGGGATTCCTCAAAGATTTTGCTCCATGGGTGGACTAGAAATCTGCAACTCAAATGGCAAACCTAATCTCGCCATTGTGATCCTTGTGGAAAACCGTGAAAAACAAGTATAAACTTGACTATATTCGGACATGGGAAAATTTTACCTCCTTGGGGAAATTTCAAGGCTCATGGTTCTACTCCTTGTTTTTGCAGCATTCATGGTTCCATGTGCATTCTGAAAATGACCGAAAAATGCAGAACTCTGATAGAGACACGGACAATGCCATTGTTTTCGTGGTGAAGAGTTGTGTTGAATCCATATAAAATTTGTCAATTTATGACAAAGTGAAAATTTTTACCTCCTGAAAAATTCATGGTTCCTGCACTAAAAAATTAATTACTCGTCTCTAAATCGGTGCTCACCTTCTGCCTCGAAATTCATTCCCTGTAGTCTCTCCCCTAAGCTCTAGCAAAAAAAATGACTGTTTAAATAAAATTCCGGGTGGATTTAACAATGTGAGCAGTTGGCTCAATAATTAAGAAGGCATATGGTTGAGGAGGGGCCAGGGAATCAAATCCCACCCCTCTCATTTTAGCTACATTATGCATTAAGGATGAGGGTCAGGTCCACATTGTGCAGCCCACCCCCAAAATCCCGTGACATATCTCTGTACCTAGCGTTGTTTTTTCATTAACCTTTTGGTTTTAAGTTTTTGGTGCATGCTTTTAGGGCCGCCCGCTTGGGGGCTAGCCACATGGTTTGGGCGGGTTCGACCCTCACCGGTCCCGTACCTTCTAGTAGTGCTTGTTAATGGATTTTGGAGTGTGGGCCGGGTCCACCATCGATGGCCCAGCCACCCCATTACACAATGATTTTTAATATGGTCGTTTGGAGGGTGAGGGCTCGGTGGGGTGATGGTCGTCGAGTCACTATATTATTTTTTTTTCTTTATATTTTAAGGTTGCGGTTTCGGGGAAGTGGGGTCATGGCCACCCACCCCTTTTTTTAATACAATTTTTTATTATGTGGTTGGGAAGGCCGACGGGGGTGGTGGCCTGTCGGCCTATTTTTATATTAAAATAGAGGTCATTTTAATTTTTTTTAGAAAATAAGGGTCATTGGGAAAATTAACGAGGCCTCAATTTCGATTGATTTCGAGAGCTTGGTTTATGCCTCGAGGTTGGTCAAATTGTAGGAAACTTGAACCTAGCCCATAGCCCAACTTTGACTAAAACTTTGACTGGCCCGTTCTCCCTCATATGAGCTCAGATTGACGAATCGTTCACACCTCCACGATCAGGATGATGAGATCTATGCTTTGGTCCTGGGTTGAAGTCACTCTGAGCACATTGATTTTTGAGCATTCATAAGCCCTCTTTGTCTTGTGTGTCTTTCTAGAGCCACCTAGGTCACTCCCTCTGAAACACAACTGTACCTTCACCTGAGACATGGTACTTTCCATCATCACCCATCTCGATCCACACCTAGAGATCCTTCTCCTCCAAGGTACTGAAAATATTCTTGTCACCTGACATGTGGAATGAGGCTCTAATGTCCAGGTACCAAACACATCCCACCATGGATGAAACCATGCATGCGATAAGAGAGAAATCCAACTCAAACTATGAAGCTAGTGCCTCACCATTAGATCCCTTTGAGGATCCCTTCTTCGATTTCTTCTATGGACAATTCATAGCATAATGGTCCACTTCATGACAATGAAAGCATCACACTTTTAATTTTTAAAACTTCTTCCCACCATGGGAAGAACTAGATTTAGATTGGGATGCCTTCCCTTTCCCCTTCCTCGCCTTACTCGCTAAGGCTAGATTTTCCTCATCATCTTGCTTTGATGAGGATCCATCTCTGGTGCTTCTTCTTATCTCCTCCTGCATCATATCTAACCAATGTCATTCCCAATCTGGTAGTTTTTCTCTTCCATTTACCAAGCCTTGGTAGCTACGCTAGCTCTCAGGAAGACTGAGGAGAGCTAGACTCACCATGTCATCATCGGCATTCGTGATCCCCACACTTCCTAGCTCATCCTTGCAGGTGGTGAGCTTGTTCAGGAACGTAGAGATCGTGTCGCCCTATTCACACTTGACTTTTCGAAGCTTGTCTTTTAGTGCCAGCTTCCTCTGATCGCTATTGTTTTGATATAGACCTTTCAATGTTTTCCACATCAAAAACGATGTCTCCTTCCCATGGAGACTGGAGACTATGTGGTCTCGAACTCCCTCCAGAAGAATTCTCCTTGCTCTAGCCACACATTTCTTCCATTCTTCCAATTTAGTAGCATCAACTGCTGCAGGCTTGGGGACTTCTTTATCAATGAAGTCCTTTAGACTGTTATCCTCTAATACTACTTCCATGCAATCCTTCCAAGCTATATAATTCAAGCTGCCATCAAGGGCATACTCAATCCTTAAACTGTTGAATGCCATTGGTGAAATTGAGATGTGATAAGAACTTTATTTCTATATTCAAGAACCTCAAACTTCAAACGTATTCCTTCTTGTATACAATTCACTCCTTTGATCACCTTTGCTCTAACACAATGCAGAAATTCCCACTGTAGATCAATAGATTATGCAATATACTAAAGCAAAATACAAGATCTACTTCTACGACAAACTTTGCGGAACCTTAATCAATTTGAGCAAGATCAATAAGAAAACATATAACAGATGAAGAGAAAGCAATCACACATGAATATAGAAGAATAATCTTTGAGAAAGCCTCAGCCTAAAACCCCAATCTCTGTAATATCATACAAGTGGAAATATGTTCAGATTACATAAAGAATCAACTCACAATCTATCCCGCTCTCTCTGCAATCCAACAATACAACTCACAAACTGAGTAGACAAAACATATTCCTTTCCTCGGCCCTTCAAGCCTCCTATTTCCTTGCATAGTTTTTCTTGGGGTACAATGATGCCACTTGTGTGAATTGGCATCATTCACACTCACTAAACTGAAGAAGTAGTTGTGCAATCCTCAAGGAATAATTCCTTATGCATGCAAGAGATATCCACCAAGGAATATTCCTGCAACTGATAGTACATTATCCCACCATCTGATCTCAATTGGGTCTCTAACTAAACTGACATGCATGAGTTATTTATGGGAGAAAATTCAATTATCTGAAGTGAAACAGTTACATGCATGCATGCATTAACTAACTGAACTCACAATTAGTTCAAAAAACTATTTGAACTAATCTAACTGGACTTAACTCAGATAACTGACATAGCTAGTTACAACTCAAAGTACAACTCATCCTCATCTCCTTAACTAAGGGATAAATTTCTCAATCAACGGAGGAATTGTTGCATGTCTTCACATAGATTTCATGTTTGATTTTCTCCAACTAATTAACTCAAGATCAATTAATTAATTATTTTTCAAACATCTGCTAAGGTCAAATTTGAATTTTTAGTTCTCTATTTTAGTTCAGGGACTAACTAAAATAGGAAGGTATCCCGAAATACTATTTATAATAGTGCTATTTTTAGCATTTCTTGTTGCTATTTTCAACATTTATCTTTGGTAACAACACTTTCTCTCTTGGTTGGGTGATGCCTTCCTGCTCTCTCTTGGGTGCTTGCTAGGCCAGGGACTATATTCGATGTGTCACCAAATGTAATGATGTCGATGGACTTGGGGTTGCTTCTGTTGTGGTTTTATTTTGCCTCAGCTTGAATTACTTTTGAACATCCGACTTATATATGTTTAACATATCCTTCCATTCCTTGTCCATTGGTAGGATAAATGTTCACACTTCATCTACTACTCATTCCATGATCGTAATGGGCTCGTAGACCACTTTCTCCCATTCCTTGAAAAGGTTATTAAGCATGAATAATAGTTCAAAATGATTTCAGTACAAGTCCACAATGCATTTATCTTGCATTGCTGCACAATCCCCTTCTTCCCAGTCCTCTTGGATTTCCTTTATGGCCGTTAAGTTACTTATGAAAGGTCCTTTTGGGTGCAAATATCACATAAATATCCATAATCATGAAAGAGTGATGGGAAATTATTCCTGCATAATTATTCAAATTTACCCTTAAACCTTTGTACTTCCTTTCTCATGTATCCTGCTCTCTTCTCTACCTACAATATCAACTCATGTTTCTTTTCTAGTTGAACCACTTTGGTTGCCCACCAAGAGCTATCGATATTGGATTCCACAACTTCTTCTTTATTCATATGATTAATAAAACTCATGACTACTATAACTTTTCGTGAAGTTCTTTCAATATCTCCTTTAAGTTTCTCAATTGATTTCTAAGATGTATTGATTTCCCCTACCTTGTCTTGCATCCACTCCAAGTATCCTCAACGCTTGTTGATTATCCTTATAATCTTCTCCTAGATTATCTTCTTGTCTATTTTGAGAGAGATTCTATTATCATTTTCCTTCTTCTAGAGAAATAGTAACATCTCCAATCTTCTATTATACTCCTTTTTCTAGCAAAGTTATGCTTCGATCGCTTCTAACTTCTACCTTAATTCTGGGAGGGAGGTCATGATTCCTCAAACTCTTCTATTGAAAAATGCAACAAGAAATTCTCAATTTGATTTTCCTTAATTAAATTGAGAAAATTTGAATTTCCACATCAATAGGCAACTTGGATGATGTTAACTTGTGTGACATGGCTTGTGTTTCCCAGTTTACTCAATAAATTTGAGTTGGAGGAGTTAGAGTTCATTTTAAGCATATGTGATTTCTAATTTGTAGCAATCAAGGTTAGTTATCTAAGGTTGTCTTCAGTTAAACTAGTTTCAACTGTTGGAGGAACTGGTGGAGGGCCAGTTGTGTCGTGGGAATTCAATCAAACTCATTGATTATCCAATTAACTGATCAATCAACCCAAATAGCTAGTGCATGCAGATAATTCAAGTTCCCCTGGCTTGGTGCAGATTCTAAGGCAGTGTAACATCGATTTTATACTAGTCTGGAGTGTATAGTTTTTTCATGCAGTTAGATGATCAACCTAAGAAATTGCACAATCCATTTTGGAGGATTTCCTAAATAATAGGGTTCTAATTCCTCAAGGAACAACACAAGGTAAGAGGAGCTCAATAAGAGGCATAAATTGACTAAGTTTGGGTTAGAGCTTCTCAGTGAGCAGAGAGATAGGTTATGCACTTGCAGAAAAGTGAGCTTCTTAGTTGAGAAAAGTCATTGTAATACATCTATATTCATTTCATTAATGCAAGCATGCATTGGGGTTTTTAGTAGATTTATTTTCCCAAAGGAAAATACTTGTTGCATGTGTGTGATTTCTTATTGCATGTCTAAATTTTTTGTTCTAAGTTATGCATTAATATCCACAGAGCAGTAGAGTAGGTTTGTGTCTTGTGATTTTGATTAAAAATTCACAAGTAGTTGAAAATATACAACATAATTTCTACATGGTATAAGAGAATGGTTCACATTAGAGAAAACATTTCAAAGTCGTTTCTCAAAAGCTTCGAATTTGGGGTTCAGTGCAACAAGATTTCTTTAGAGTTGAGAAGATGGCATTCAATGGACTAAGGATAGAGTATGCTTTGGAAAGAACCTCTATTTTTTTTTGCATGGAAGGATCACATGGAGGTGGTATTGGATGACAATGGATTGCTATTACACATCAAGACATATGTTGCAAAACCACCAGAATATGATGCCCAAAACCTTGCTCAGTGGAAGAAAGATGTAACCAAGGTGAGGAGAATAATATTGGGGGGAGTGTAGGATCACATTGTCTCAAATATCTATGGAAAAGAAACTCTATTTTCAATGTGGAAAGCACTAAAAAAATTGTTCGAGAATAATAATGGCCATAAAAAGTTGGTGCTAAGGGATAAACTTCGAAGTATCAAGATGTAGAAGAATGACACAATTCCACAGTATCTAAGTAGGTTCACATAATGTCATGATGAACCTGGCAGGGCTGGTGTTAATGTTCATAAAGAAGACTTGGTAAACCTAACTCTTCTGGGCCTTCCCATGATTTAGCATAGTTAGCAAGATTCGGTGAATGGGAGGGAGAAACTATTGAATTGGGAGTGCTTATGGTCTAATTTGGTATAGGAGAAAATAAGGAGGAATACTAGAGATGAGTCTTCATCCAAGGGTGAGGATGAATAAAAATTTTCATTGGATGGAAAGGAAAAGAAGGGAAAACGGAAGAAATCTCAATGCAAACCAAAATCCAGCCAAGGGGACAATACGAAAGATTTGTCAAAAATTAAATGCTTCCATTGTCATGATTTAGGCACTATGCCACGAAGTGTCCCCACAAAAAGGCAAACAAGAAGACCTTAGGAGGAGCAATAAGTGAAGCTTTGGCTTTACAATTGAGCTTGAATTTACCCTCATTGCTTGCATGACCAACATAATGGTGGGGAACATATGGTACTTGGACTCAGATGCATCGTTCCACATGATTGTTGGGTTGTGTTATATTCTTTCCATGACTAGACCCAATAGTTAAACCAGTAGGTTAGAGGGGGGGCGAAGCCCCCCCTCGTTGCATTGGGGGTGGTAGCCCCCCTTTATGGGGTTTGGGGTATTAGCCCAGGGAATTTTTTTTGGAACCTATTTTTGGGCGTGATGGTTTTCGGTCCATGGTATTTTTTAGATCTTGTCAAGGGAACTACGGTTATGTTCTAATCTAGGGTTAATGGATTGGGGTTTATGGATTCTTTGGCATGTATATATACGTATTGTAACATTGAAAGGAACATAATAATAAAATCAATTTGGTAGTCCCAATTTTGGGATTTAGGTGAAAATCTCTGTGTATATTTGTTTTATGTGTTATGATCTCATCATTTTTTATTTTTTGTTTTTAGAATTTGTATGCACGTAATTTCTGTATAGGGTTAAAACCTACAATGACATGGTGTAGAGAATTTTTCAGTGACCTTGAAGAAAAATATTTGTAGATGCACATCGAGGTGGGGGAAGAGAAAAGGTATAGTGCGACTAGGGTTGGTACAGTCACCTTTCAAAGGGAGTCGAGCTCCCCCCCAGGATCAAGGATGTCATGTTTGTTCTGGGCCTAAATAAAAATCTCATCTTTGTTGTAGTTTTGGAATATTATGCTTATGAAGTGACCTTTATTAAAGGAAATGAATTCCTGAGACACATATCCAGGAGACAGGTGAAGCATATCAAGGTTTGTGTAAAGGACCTGTACAAGATTGATATGGAGGATTGATCTGCATTAAGCACTAAGGTGGAGAAGGTGCAAAGCCATGATGTCGGTGAAATTTGGCATATAATACTTTGCCATTTTCCTCATGGTGCCATGAAAATCATGCAGCAGATAACCACATGCCTCCCTAAAGGATCACTTGAGAAACATGATGTATGCAAAGGATGTACTTTGGGGAAGTACATAAAGTACATATTCCTTGAGTGGACAACAAAGCACATGCAGTCCTACAAAGGATCCACTGTGATGTCTGTGGACCTTTCTCGACAACCTCCACTGCCAGGCACAAATATTTTGTCATTTTTATTGATGACTTGTCACAGAAGTGCTGTATATTCTTCATATCGAAGAAGTACGAGACATTCTCCAAGTTTGTATAGTTTAAGGCATTGGTTGAGAAAGAAACCGACAAGAAAGTGAAGGATCTTAGGAGAGATAATGGAGGTGAGTATGTGTCGAATGGATTTGAAAATTTCTGTGTAAAAGAAGGCATTCGATGAGACTTGAAACACCCCACAATCCATAACAGAAGGGGGTGGCCGAGAGAAGGAATCGTAGCATTGTGGGAGAAGTGAGGGTGATGTTGCAAGACTAAGGCCTACCTCTACACTTATGGGCTGAGAGATGCAACAAAACTATCTGTTTACAGAACTAGAGTCCTCATCAGATTCTAGGCATGATTACACTGGAGGAGGATTTTTTGGGGAGGAAGCTAGATGTGTCGCACTTCAGGATTTTTGGAGTCCCTGCCTACTGCAATGTCTCCAAAGAATCAAGGAATAAGCTAGAGCTAACAACAAAATTGAGGGTATTTGTGGGTGACACAGAAACTCCCCACAACTACTATGTGTACTTTCCATCCCTTAGAATGACAATTGTGCGGAGGGATGTAAAATGTGATGAGGAGAAAATGATGCATTGCCCTCTTAAGAGGGAGCTTCAGATCCCACCAGAGGAGGATATTTTAGCTCAAAAGGAGGAACCTCAAGAAGTTATGGATCATCCACAAATTAAGGAGCAGAGAGTGGAGACAACCACTCAAGCATAACCATTCAGAGAAGGAAGGAAAAGAACTAGGGAAGCAAAGAGACTTGTGCAAGATGTGAGGGAGAATGTCGGTGCTCCTTCAAATTTGCATAGGTAGAGAAGGTCACTTGATCGATACACTTGCTACATGGATCTAACAACTGAGCTTGTAAAGGTTGGGCCACCATCTTTCGAGGAAGCAGTAGAGAAACCTGTGTGGGTTGATGCAATGGTGGAGGAATATGAATCCATAGTAAAGAACAATTTTTGGGAGGTGGCCCCAAGACCAAAAAATAAATCAGTTGTGGGTTTGCGATGGATCTTTAAGGTAAAGCAAGAAATAGACAAAAGCATAGAGAAGTATAAGGCCAGATTTATGGCCAAGGCGTACTGACAATTTGAATGGATTGACTATGAGGACAATTTTTCTCCTGTAGCAAGGTACTCATCCACTAGATCAATTCTTTCTTTGGTTGCGCAGATGGGGTGGAATATCCACCAAATGGATGTAAAAACAACATTCCTTAATGGAGTTATTGAGGAGGAAATGTACATTAAGAAACCAAAATGATTTGAGAATTTTGATCAAGATTCTCATGTGTGCATACTCAAGAGAAGATTGCACGGTCTCAAGAAAGCATCCCATGCTTGATACAGTAGGATCGATAACTATCTCACTAGTTTGGGCTTCACTAAAAATGAAGTAGATGAAAACCTCTATCATATTTTCATATAAGATAAGTTATTGATTACTGTCTTATATGTTGATGACTTTATTTTAATTGGAGATGAACAACTGATAAGATATTGCAAGGAGGACCTTGCAATAGAATTTGAAATGAAGGACATGGGTCTCATGCACTACTTCCTCGGCTTGGATGTATGGCAAGGTGATGGGGAACTGTTTTTCTCTTAAGGAATGTAAGCAAACAGGATATTATAGATATTTCACATGGAGAGTTTCAAACCCATGGAGACACCTCTAGTGACCAACTAGAGGAAGGAAGATGCTACTTCGGGTGAAGAAGTGGATGCTACTAGTTATCAACAACTAGTGGGTTCACTGATGTACCTTGTGAACACACGACAGAATATGTTATATGTAGTCAACAAACTAAGCTAAGCTATGGTTAGGCTAAATAAATTATTTTGGAGGGAAACTAAGCATGTTCTACGATACCTCAGAGGCACTACCCAATTTGGACTATGGTATAGACAGACAAAGGGAGTGAAGTTGTGTGGCTTCACATATGCAAATTGCGTGGGGAGGGCATCATACCAAAAGAGTAGCTAAGGTGGAATTTTTAGTGTTGGGTCTACAACGGTTTCTTGGTACAATAGGAAGCACATATCTTTGGTGCTCAACTCGAAAAAATCATAATACATGGCTGCAAGTCAAGCATCATGTGAGGCAATCTGGATGAGAAAGGTACTTGTTGGATTGTTTAGTCAGATGACAGATCCAACTGCAATCTATTATGATAATTAGAGTTGCATCAAGTTCTCTGAGAATCCTGTTTTTCATGATCAATCCAAGCATATAGATATTTGGTATCACCATTTACGGGACTATGTGCAAAGGACTATGATGATGTTGCAGTACATTATAATAGAAAAGATGATGACATTTTGGAAAAGACTTTTTCAAGAGGGAAGTTTGAGTTCCACAGGTGCAGGATAGTGGTAGTTGATAATCCCTTTCTTGTTGATAGGGAGTGTTGAAAAATGTAGCAAGAAATTCTTAATTTGATTTTTCCTTTGATTAAATTGAGAAAATTCAAATTTCCACATAAGCAAACAACTTGGATGATATTAACTTGTGTGACATACTTGTGTTACCCAATTTACTCAGTAAATTTGAGACGGAGGAGTTGAAGTTCAGTTAAGAATGTGTGAATGCTAATTTGTAGTAATAAAGGTCAGTTATCTAAGGCTGTCTTTAGGTAAACTAGTTCCAACTATTGAAGGAACTAGTGGAGGGTCAGTTTTTCAGTGTAACATTAGTTGTAGACTAGTCTTGAGTGTACAGGCATTGCATGAAGTCATATTATCAACCTAAGGAATTGTGCAACCCATTTGTGATGCAGGAAAGTGTTCCCTTTGCAGACAGAGGCAACCCCTCTAGCCTTAGAGTGGGTCTAGTCACAACAAAGATAGATCAACAATAGATTTCCTTAAATAGTTATAGTTGGAGGCCTACCTCAACCGGTGGTCGATGGAGTTCCATTGCGCTGCTCCAGCTTTCACTTCCTTCTCCTCAATGAGTGATAAACCTAAAACAATGCAAAGGAAATACAACAAAGCACGTAATCGGAAAACAACAATGATCTATTTATTCAAAAAGTCAAGAAGTAATGAACTATCAAGTAAATTACATACAAGACATAGGAAACCATCATTGATTGTATTAATAATGAAATAAGAGCAAGCTTACAACCAAATTCTTGACGTCGCAAAGCCTTCTCAGAG
This sequence comes from Pinus tabuliformis, assembly GCA_031772625.1. Lineage (NCBI taxonomy): Eukaryota > Viridiplantae > Streptophyta > Pinopsida > Pinales > Pinaceae > Pinus > Pinus tabuliformis. The sequence goes on from CM062807.1 coordinate 1,238,077,053, forward strand.
TATACAGCCAGCATGTTCCTCAAGCATTCACTCTTTGAAGATGGATCTCCCAACATACAATGTCTCTCTCTCACTCATAAGATCTTACACAAAGTTAAGGGCACTTCACAACCTTCAACAAGCTATCAACAATCCCACACTTGTCACACCCACACCAGCTATCTATCAAACTGAAAAACGCGAACATCACTACTCAAACCAAGAAATTACCAACTAGTTGATCATATCAAAGGTGAGGGTTTAAATAGGAGAAGGAGTCTCCATGAAAGATGGAATAGAGAGCTTATCCCCAAGGAAGGTAGCACAAATGACAGAACTGCCATACCAGAGGAGGAAGGGAAACACAAACTATGCCAACAACCAGGTCTGGAGACATCCAGAAGGCCGACTGTTGGAATGAATTCGCCCAATCTGGATCATCGTGAGTTAATAACTAAGCTTTAGCGCTGACATCGCTAGTAGGCAATGTAGCCAGTCAGACCGTTGCTAAAGATAGCAAGTAGCCTCGTGCCGGAACATGAAAATGGATTGTGGCACAAAACATATGTACTTCCACGCTGGAAGCGTGGCTGGACTATTTACGACTGTTGTCCATCACGTATATTAAGTCCATTCTTGTGATGAGGCAGAAAACTTAGGAAAAGTGGGTCAATTTGCAACATAAGTGAGCATTTGTTTAGTATGAGCATGTTTTATTTGGACACATGACACAGTAGAAGGACTGGAGTGAAGGAAGTGACAAATTACTGTGCAACAGATGCCTACTAAAGTATGAAGCCCGAGAGAGTGGGAGGGGTGAAATGCTTTACGAAACTGACTGAGCTGGAACACCATCTGGAAGAACCTGCAGGCGCAAGTGCAACTGACATCTCTGATAGTGAAATACATGTAGTCTAGGCATGGGCGCAGCCATCCAAAAGACATACAAACTAGGTCTGTGGTATGGACGCAGCCATCCAGCTAGTAAGACCATGATAATGATAAAGGTATGGTCGCAACCATCCATGAAGACTCAAGTATGGTCACAACCATCCATCAATGAGTCATGTAATCACGAACCAATCCACGTAGCCCAAACATGTGCAATCTGAGTTCGGGGTCTTGAAACCCAAACGATCATAATACAAATTCTAGCATGCGAATAGATGTGCTGAAGTCGAGCATGATAGAAAGTCGCTTGATTACCGGTCAATGAGCAAAACTGTTAACAAGCGCGAGAGAAACCACCAATAATGCCAATGGCTCTCAAGGTACTATAAAGTACAATCTACAAAGTGTGAAGAATGTGTTGAAGTCGAACACTCGCGGAATCACCCATTCGACGACCAATGATGAAAGTTGATCCTCAAGTGTAAAGAACTTGCCATTGAGGCATGCAAGCTCCAAGGTACCGAAGGGGATTTCTAGATCAGTCTCCTGGGTAATGATTTGATGTCAACAAGAGACGATCCGCCGCAGGAGGGCCATAATGTTTCCCCCATCAATGACACGAGATAAGGAACAAGTGGTAGATGGAAAAACAGAGTATTAGAAGAGGAGGTAAGGATGTGAATTGCAGAAGGATTATACTCTTGAACATGTCGGCGACATGACTCCAGAGGGTGGTAGCATTCAGGTACCAAGGGATCGGAGGCTTGATGGAGACAGCGCAGATCAGATGGAATAAAGCTAAATGGAAACCCAAAACCTCGGAAGGCCAAATGACGATGTATGGATATCCCAACCCGACAAGAAGCAAAAGGGTCGATGTTCAAGGGTGACTAGCTGCTGCAGGTAATCAATGACACTTTCCAAATTCCCCCCCACCATTGCTGGCGAGTACCCCAATTATTTTTGAAAAAAAGCTTGAAGGGGATAGCATATGCTTGTAATATAAGTTCAACCTTTGGTTGAATCCAACCTAGTAATATTTTAACGAGCCCTAGGGAGGAGAAGCTCGAGTCTCATCATGGTGATGAGTCCAATGTTGTCAGGGTTTAACAAGTCTAACATAGGTAAAACTCAGAGTCTTTTTCATGTTTAGAGAGTCTAAAAAAGACATCGAAAAGAATACTCCAGGGGGGGTCCTTTTTCATAGATTTGTGTCTCTCAAGCCCGAAAAAGTAAAAACAATACTCGAGAGAACCGCTTGACCATTACGATCAAGGAGTACTTTTTGTAATTAGTGACCCCAATCCGAAAAAGTAAAAAAGCGATTGAAGACACGTCGTTTCGTAACCAGTATCGAACATGAAATGACAAAGGTCCGGCGGTCATTTCACATTTATACGGTCGAAAAAGAGCCCAAAGCAGACCTCCATTTTTATTTTGTTTAACGATTCGAAAAGGGAAAAATACTTAGCAATATTTTCATATTTTACGAGTCAGAAAAGAGCTTAAAGGAGACTCGTCCTGGAGGAACGGGTGGTATAAAGGGTAGCAACTGGTTCCGACAATGGTGGAACTTCTCAAAACATGTAATGGTCAAGAGGTTGGATAATAAAACCACTCATCATTGCGGTTCCTCAGGAAAGGAAAAACAACCAAGTGAAAGCATATGATCAGCTAAAGAGATGGTGGCAATGGAATGAAATAACCAAGGATCATCTAGCAGAATTTAGTGGATAAACAGCAATCATGAGATGTAAATTGGCTATGGGTTCATTTTTACACAAACTTGAACCATGGAGAACTCTGCTTGGATTTGGTTTCATGTTTACACAACTTGAAATAAAAAACTATGCTTGTTATGAGTTCGCATGCCCCCAGCATAATGGCGCAAATCGAGGTACATGCCCCCCAAGCTTCATTGCATTCAATAAGGTGGATGGAATGAAGGTTAACTTTTGAGATCTTGGAAAGACTCGACTTGGATTTTACGAGATCTTAATCAAAGACTCGATTTGGAAGAGGGAGTTGTTTCATTTTTTTTTAAATGAGGTTGACACAGTAAAAGAACTATCCTCATAACCCTTGTTTCATTTTTTAACGAGGTTGACACAAGATCAAGAACTTTCCTCAAGAATCCTTGTTTCACTTATTAATGAGCTTGACACAAGGTCAGGAACTACGCTCATCACCCCTGTTTTCATTTCTCAATGAGGTTGAGACAGGAACAAACTATCCTCGTTACTCCTCGGTTCATTTTTTAACAAGGTTGACACAAGATCGAAACTATCCTTGGACACCTTGTTCATGGGCCATACAAGAACATGGCTCCCAAGAGGTCTTTGCGGGATGGAAGAAACGCACTCTGGGAGGAATACATGTCATGATGCACCAATGATAGATCGGGTTCCAATGCCCCCGGTACATGATGTATGAGACCATCTGCATGATCATCAGCAGATGCGAAGACGGAATGAGTAGCCACATAATTGACTAGCGGCAAGAAAGGTACTGCTTGCGAGTAAGAAACAATAGGGGATGATGGCTACGCAGGAGGCACTGGGGAACTAAAGAACGATAATTGATTTATAGTCACCATTCTTCCATCGTTCAGAAAACAAACCACATGAAAAAGTGAAGAAACAAGAGCTCCCATGGCATAAACATAGTCATGGCCAAGGAGAAGACTGAAATCTAAAACACCTTGGACAACCATGATTTCTATATAGATGATTTTGCCCCCTAAAGTAACAGGAAGCTTCGGGAGGATCCCTAAAGGTTGACATGTTCCTCCGTCAAATGCCAACAGATTCTGTGTGACTGGCACAAGCTATGGGGAGCCCAAAGCTTGCCAAGTAGTGGAAGGCATGAGGCTAACCGTCACACCCTCATCCAAGATAGTGTCAGGTACTGCCTTATCATAGGCATGTACTGTAATCTGGAAAGGCACATAGGATGGAAGGCGGAAAGCAGTCAAGTGATTCCAGTCGAAGGAAACGACCGAACTACTTGGTGGTGGTGTCATATGATTGCCCCCATGCTCTACAGGAACCGAAGAAGGACTCTCGTAATCAATAGGGATAGGAGGATCGTTCTCGGACTCAGGAGAATCTAACGAGACGAGAAGAACATGAGCATGAAACTCTTCTGAAACAGAGTGATCAACAGGTGGTGAACCCAAGTCGACACTCTCTCTGACCAATGGTTGGTTTGGAACAGGCTTAGCACAGCCAGGGTTGGAAGGAGGAGGACAGATAAGAGAAGAATCTAAGTTAATCTCTTTGTCGACGGGAGAGGGTCTGAAGAGAGCCTCTAATAACCAATGGGAAGTTGGGGTGAAGAAGCTGTAAGAATTTCCAAAACGGCGGAAGCTTTATCCATGAGCGGACAAAGGTGAAGGGGATGGTTGCCTTCACAAAGCCTACAGGGGAATTGAATCTTCCCTTTCTTCTTACCATTTCCAGATGATAGAGTAGCATTGCCATGAGCTTAAGAGGACAACGAGGGACAATCTAGATCGTAAGGCCATGCTTCTAAGATTCTAGGAATGTCAGGACAATCACGAAGAAAATGGTAACCCTTGCACAATTTACAAGGAAACTTAACCTTCCGCGAAGGAGCAGAAGGTGGTCCGACTTGAGATGTACTCGGAGAAATAGCTGCACAAGTGGCCTCATGTTTATCAGACTTCTTCTTCTTCTTCTTAGTCTCCTAGCTACTAGATGTGAAACTTTCACTAGGCAAAGGAGGAGATGAAGGTGAAGAAACAAGGGAAGAAGGCACAAGCTCAAACTTGGAATCATCATGTCGTGGTTCGGACGAAGGAGACGGTGGAAAAGGAGGCATGATACTCAGGACCACTGAGGTTGAAAACAACTAAATGGGCAAACCGATGGTTAACCCAGGCAAGGACAGTGTTGCCATATACGGAGCACCAGTATTTCCAAAAGGAGGGAACGGACCAGGATTTCCATCTAGGGGAAAACCTCGACCGGTAAACTCGGGGACTGTTGCTATCAAGAACGAGCCTGAGAAACACTCTTATCACAACTAATAACTTGAACTGTTACTAGGAATATTTCGTGGGCAGTAAATTCTATGACACGGGAGCAAAACTTGACCTTTTCATGTTTCAAGAGTTGAGAAAAGGACAAAAAGGTGACTCTATCGCCTTTGACTATTTAATGAGCTTGAAATGACAAGTGCTCAGACGGACGTTTTCTTTTAAGGAGTCCGAAAAGGAATGAAAGTGACTGCTCTGGAGAAACTAGGAAAAAGGTTTACCAAACATCCCATAAAACTGCATATACACCTTGGCGATCATATGAAAACCAAGGATTTTACGTACGGTAGTCAATCTTCCTGAATGCTGTGTTCGGTGCGTTACGGTTTGCAAGGCGGTAGACACAACTTCCTAGGGGTATAGGATGATAACCTAGTGGGGTCTCCCAACATATACTCGACGGTACTGGGAGCACAATTCCGTGCTAGACCACTACTGAGTCACAAAAGGAGGAATCACCCAACCTTGAGTGAAAGCAATAGTGACTAGGTTTAACGATGCCGGAGCACGTCTCTAGCCTAGACCTCTAAATAGTGTGCATTATGTTCCAATGCATTGTTAAGTTCATTCAGTTCATTTTAGAGTTGATCTTGAATTATGTTTCAGTTTCCAGGCCCTACCGTATGTATATCAAAAACCTAGGATGCAGCTAGAATGAGTAAAGAATCTTTCATTTCAATGAACACCTACTTACAAAAAGGTAGAGAGTTCATTCCCAAACCAAGACAAGCGAATGCAAACACTAAGAAACACAATGCATAAATACACTAATCTCATGATGCATCGATACTACTAATGAAAGATTTAAAATTTGCTTTCCAATTTCTCAAACATGAAAATTCGTAATGCAAATGTACTTTCACTTTCGTATGCTAAATGAATGCAAACTTTTGATTTTTTTTTTTTTTCTTTTTGAATTTAAAGAGACAAACAAGCAAGTGTGAATTGATCGATCCAAACAATTGTGATCTATGCTTGGTAGTGAAGAAGTCGAATCAACATAAAAAATTGGTTCAATAATCGACATTAAAAATCAACCAGCAAGAAAGCCTCAAGCAAATCACAAGACGGTTGTGGATGAATCTTGAACAGACAAGTAACCCAAGTAAATAGTTTCTCGATGAAACTTCTAAAGGGCTAGGTCACATGGTCTAAAAACACAAGACCCACTCAATGAAATCAAAGAGACAATACCCTAACCAAAAGCAATTAAAATAAGCTAATGCGAGACAAGAACAATAGGGGATAAACAATATTGATGAATTCGGGAGGTAAAGTTGTGAAAACAACTTTACAGGAATCATCGCAAGTGTTACACTGACAACTAGAGACGAGTCGTTAGTGTTACAATGACAACTAGAGACCGTCGCAAGTGTTATTCTAACAACTAGAGACCGTTGCAAGTGTTACACTGACAACTAGAGATGAGTCGCTAGTGCTACACTGACAACTAGAGACGGTTGGGAAAGTACACCTATTTTCCGCAACAGTACGATTTCAAGAGTCATCGTGGGAATTAAACTAGTAACCCAAGATCATCGCGGGTACAAAGCTATAACATCAGCGATGTCATCGCGACTGTTAGACTATCTTCAGCAATGATCTTAAAAACAAAGACAGATGAACAAGAAACTCCCAAACAAAAACTAGTCAATCCTTCAATCAATGTAGGTATCTCCCAGATTGACCGAGGTAACCCAAAAGGCTTATAGTGTATCCCCAAAATTCAAAAGACACAAAATCAAAATCAAATCAAGAGAAAACAAGAGAGGCAACATACAAAGGAGTCCCCAGCGGAGTCGCCAACTTGTGATGTAGGAAAGTGTTCCCTCTGTGGATAGAGGCAACCCTCTAGCCCTAGAGTGGGTCTAGTCACAACAAAGACTGATCAACAATAGATTTCCTTAAATAGTCATAGTTGGAGGCCTACCTTAACTGGTGTTCGATGGAGTTCCATTACGCTGCTTCAGCTGTTGCTTCCTTCTCCTCAATGAGTGATCAACCTGAAACAATGCAAAGGAAATACAACAAAGCACGTAACCGGAAAACAACAATGATCTATTTACTCACAAAGTCAAGAAGTCATGAGCTATCAAGTAAATTACATACAAGACATAGGAAAACATCATTGATTGTATTAATAATGAAATAAGAGCAAGCTTACAACCAAAGTCTTGACATCGCAAGCCTTCTCAGAGGATCCAGCCAGCATGTTCCTCAAGCATTCACTCTTTGAAGATGGATCTCCCAACATACAATGTCTCTCTCTCACTCATAAGCTCTTACACAAATTTAAGGACACTTCACAACCTTCCAAAAGCTATTAACAATCCCACACTTGTCACACCCACACCAGCTATCTATCAAACTCAAAAACACTAACAACACTGCTCAAACCAAGAAATTACCAACTAGCTGATCATATCAAAGGTGAGTGTTTAAATAGGAGAAGGAGTCTCCATGAAAGGTGGAAGAGAGAGCTTATCCCCAAGGAAGGTAGCACAAATGACGGAACTGCCATACCAGAGGAGGAAGGGCAACACAAACTATGCCAACAACCAGGTCTGGAGACATACAGAAGGCCGATTGTTGGAACGAATTCGCCCAATCTGGATCATCGCAAGTTCATAACTAAGCTTTAGTGCTGACATCGCTAGTAGGCAATGTAGCCAGTCAGACCATCGCTAAAGATAGCAAGTAGCCTCGCGCCGGAACATGAAAATGGACCGTCTCGGGAAATAGGTGTACTTCCACGCTGGAAGCGCAGCTGGACTATTTACAACCGTTATCCATTGCATATATTAAGTCCATTCCCATGATGAGGCAGAAAACTTAGGAAACGTGGGTCAATTTGCAACATAAGAGAGCATTGTTTAGTATGAGCATGTTTTATTTAGACACATGACACAGTAGAAGGATTGGGGTGAAGGCAGTGAAAAATTACTATGTAACACCATTTTGGAGGAATTCCTGCCTAATTCCTCAAGGAATAATGCAAGGAAATAGGAGCTTAAGGAAAGACAAAAATTGACTAAGTCTCGGTAAGAGCTTCACAGTGAGTAGAGAGATAGGTTATGCACTTGCTAGTTATGCTCAATTGAGCAAAGAAATCATAATACATATCTATTCATTTGATCAATGCAAGAAAACATTGGGTTTTTTAGCGTATTTCTTTCCCCAAAGGAAAATACTTGTTGCATGTGTGTGATTTCTGATTTCATTTCTAAAAATTTTGTTCTAAATTGTGAATTAATGTCCGCAAAGCAGTAGAGTATGTTTATGCCTTATGATTTTAATTAAAACTTGATGAGTAGTTTCAAATACACAACATAATTTCTACATCTTCTGGCATGCTCTATAAGTCCATTTGTTCTATCAAACTATGAAATAACTATTTTAATTCTAGAGATTTCAAGGGTGAATTTCCATTGTTGGCTTTGGTGTTGGGGAAACTCGTTTCTACTTCATTTCCTTTCGTTTTTGCACCATCCTTTATACATGAAGAAGAGGCCATTGCTGAGTCATATTCTATACCTCTAAATGAGGGATAATTAGTGCCATATGTTGATGCAATGGGTTAGGCAGTGGCCAACATCCCACAATTCATGTCTAGGTGAAAAATAGTAAGTCTTGATGGCTACTTTGGAGGTTTTTAACCTAAAATGACTTAATTCAACATGTATGGAGCTATTTGGGTGCATTAATACTTTGGGGAATTAATTCATGGGAATTGTAGGGCATTAGATTCAATGAATACTATCATTCGTATAGTATAAAAATGTTTTCTTTGCTTAGCGGGGATGAGCTAAGTGGCGGGATTTATCAAATTTTGGGTGTGGGAAACCATCAACACGAAGGGTTATGGGGTATATTTTGGGTTATGATTAGAGGGTGCTAGGTCCATGCTCAAATTTTCCCAATTCGACAATTTTGGAAGAAACGTAGACAAGTGTTGTAATGTACTATAATTAGCCCAAAATGAGCATCCTAATACAATTTATAGTAATAAAAACTTGACACGTGTGCAAAAATTTTTAGGCAGGAAGATTTGGTGGCATTACGATGATGCCAACAAGATATGGGGTGAGGTTGGCACGGTACCCACGTGGAACAATAAAATGGTCTTGGAGGACACGTGGTGTTCTCCCACATCATTGAGCTCCTGACTATGGAAGGCCTTGAGGTGGTACAGATGAAACAAGTAGATGACACCTGTATCTCTTCATAACCCTTGGCTTGAATAAATATTGTGCAACTCACCAGTGTGAAGCTCGTTGTAGCCATCAAATCGAATATCTCCCCCACTATTGAATTTTGTGTGCCAAGACCTCTTTGATGTCAGGTTGATGCACTAGCATGGTGGGGACAAAAATTGTGGGAGGTGGTAGGGGAGTATAGTGTAGACATGGAGATAAGGTGTATAAAGGACCCACACGGAAGCTAGCATGGCAGTGGGTGGTGATGACACACCGGTATAGCATATTAGTGGGCCACGAGTGACGTGGGCGAGACACATGACAACATCTCACAATGGATAGATGACGATATTTGAAGGTTGGGGAGGCATTATGGGAGTTTTGAGATCTAAAATGGGCCTCCTAAGAAAAATGTACAACCAAAATAAGCTTTATAAGAACCAATAGGTTCAATATGATGATGTCAACCATGGGGGATGATTCACCATTTTTGGAGTAAAAAAGTAAAAAGATTAAAAACTAATAAAATAATAAAAGTACTTTTTCAACTCGTATTTCCAACTTATCTCCCTAAGGTTTTACTCAAATTTCAAGTGAAATTACTCGTTGGATGCAAAATTTTATTCCTCATCCAAGGAGTACCCATGTTGCATACTTTCGATAGACCCTGTTACACAAAAAATGAGAAATACATGAAGAAACGTGATTGCAATCACGCTTTTCATGTATTTCTCATTTTTTGTGTAGCAAGGTCCATTGAAAGTATGCAACATGGGTGCCCTTTGGATGAGGAATCAAATTCTGCATCCAATGAGCATTTCTGCTCGAAATTTGATTAAACCCACAAGGAGATAAGTTGAAAATATGAGTTAATTTTATTTTTATTTATTTATTTATTTTTCCCTCTAAATTTGATGATTTAATGTAATCTTATTTTATTATTTCCACTATTATTTTATAATTTCCTTAGGAGGCTCATTTTAGACCTCAAAATTCCCCTAATGTATGCAGGAGGCCAGTGGTGCCGACATGTGGCCTCTTCTACATGTCCTCGACGCGTTATTGCACATGCAACTCAACAACGTGGGATGTCATGCCCAATCCGATCTATGGGTGCCTCTGCTGTAGATATGGGATGTGCACAACTTCTTTCAACACCCCTTCGCCCTCTGACTCTATTCGCTGCAGCCCAATGTGCCCATGCTCGGGTGCGCCTTTCAGTGCCTAGTGCCTAGGACTGTTATGCAACATGCTCCATCGAAATGCACATGTGTCCAAATGGTCACTGACACCTAGGGATAGTCATGTGAATATGATTGGAGCTAAGCCATTAGATGACTGCCTTTGTCCTCATATTTTGTAGGTCATTGTGATTTTGACAACAGCAAGATGTAAAGTTGGTGAATATGGAACTGCTCATAACCAAGCAAGTGATAAAGGAATTTTGGGCACCAAGGCAAATCTAAATGCTACCTATACAAGAGTGTATTATGAGTTATGAAACCCAAAATACAAATGAGTGGGACAAAAATGGCAAACCCCAAACAAGGGCGTCGATTCCCCTATGAATAATTGAGGAATCCTAACCACAATGGACATAGATAGATTTAGGCCATAATGAAGCTAGGGGTTAATTAATTGTTCATCACAATGTGGGGCAACGAGAGGGGTTTTACAAAGGATTTTCAGATCGAGCCATAGTTATTTGTTTGAGGTGAGCAAGATAGGGCCAAAGGGCCAACAAGTTGTCTGCAAACCAAACCTAGTGTATAACTAAAGATTGTCATGTGGGTACGAGGGAATAAGGTGAGTATCAAAGGTTAGGGAGAGAGTGAATGCAAACATAGCATAATATTTTAAGGGTTTATGATGGGGAAATATGTAGGGTTACAATAAGGAGGAGCCATACACTTGTCATCATTACAAACAGAAATGATTACAAAGGGAGGCAAGCATTACTTACTTGAAGGGTTTGCAAGTCACCGCTAGTTGCTAGAGAGAGATAGAGGTCACTTGATTGTAGGAGAAAGAATTAAATGATGAAAGGGGAAACAATATTTTATATAGGAGTCCCCCCATGTGTGAGAGGAGGTCACACCACAATATTTCACAGAAAATCTGTCGCACGCGACTAGCTTGAAGAATGAGGGTCATACGACGAAGTTGAGCGAAGGTTGCAGTTGCATGCGATCAACATGAGAAAGGTTGCAAGTCACAAAATTGAAACCAATGTGAATTCCCTTACCAATTACGAGTGTGATTCACAACTAGGTGCAAAGGCCACAAATCACAGCTTTAATGGTGAGCAAAGCTACCACTATAAGTTGCAATCACGATCGTGAATCTGTGAGGAAAAAATCAAGTTCAAGGCTTAGGGTTTAGTTTTTTCAGATCTTATGGAACCTCTATGTAGGTCGACGAGGAACAAATGCTTAGTAAACCATGGATAGAGGATAAAAATCGGTTCCATATTGGGGGTCATCAAAATTTAGAAGAAGTGGAAATTTTGGGGCTATTGTAGTTGCTACAACAACTCCATGAATTAAAATAGGTTTAGACTTAAAATTGGTGAATATTCCCAAGCTGGGAGTACTTTTAAGGTGGATCTTATCAACTCCAATACAACTAATCTTTGGATGGAACTTTTATATTAGTGGATACGAAACTTTTGTGTCATGGCTTAGCTAACATGGATATATTAATTTCATTGGGAACAAATGTAGCTAAATCATTATTTATTATACACAGTCTTGAGGGATCCAATTGATACCCATGCAAATGTTGTACGTTAATGTAAAATTAGAAATTAGTTGATCCAATGTAATGATATATTTATCATTTAATATTTCACCATATGGTCTTTTTGTTTAGGGACAAATTTATGTCAATGAAAGTATGGTAACAGGTGAAGCCAGGCCTATTGCAAAGCGAATAAGTGATGAAGTCGTTGGAGGCACAATATATGAAAATGGAGTACTGCATACACAAATTTTTAAAAGGGTTAAATTAGAGAAAGAGGAGAATCAAATTTAAGGGCATGACTAGTCTATACAGAGTTCTATGTTAGTATAAATTTTATTAGTTAAAGTTGAAGTTATTCATGAACTTGCGAAGTACACTTGCACTATATATGCTAGGATATCGACTTTTAATTGAAAAAGAAACTATTATAATTGTAAGATGAAAGTTAAACCTATTTATGGTGAGAAATTAGTAAACACACACACACACATATGTTCTGTCTCAAAGGCAAAAATTAAATTCAAGACCTGGAAATTAAATGAATTCAAAGGAAACTATGTTAAATTATGCGAAAGATTCAAAATATATTGTATGGAACAATGAAATAGAATTTTATTCTATTGAAATTTTAAGAAACAAAATTACTTGACCGTAGTTTGAAATAAAATATAAACTATTGACTGTTAAAAAGAAATATATTCTATGAAACTTTGAAGCAAGTTTAATCTATGAGACTAGAAATAAAGTTTGAACTATCAAACTTGTAAAAGCAGAGCAAATATATCAAACTTGAAATTGAAACTATTCTAGAAAGTAGTTACCATAAAAGGAAAGGAAATATCAACATAAATTTGAGAGCATATGAGATTACTAGTGTGCATGTTCTGAACCAGAGATAGTCGTAAACATCTAAACATAAATTTGAGACTAAGATTAAAAGGCAATTCAAGACAAAGCATTTTGATAGTTTGATGAATGCAAATTTTGTTGAAAAGTGTGCAACAAGAAATTCTTGTTGAGAATGCAACAAAATGATGGAGCTTAGTGAAAAGAGTCACCTTCACTAAGTGGGCCCATAGGCAAATTATGGCGCAAGTTCTATTTTTGATCCCAGCAGGGATGATCACAGTATCGGTGATCATAGTATGGGTGATCACAGTATGAGTGATCATAGTATGGGTGATCACAGTATGAGTGATCACAGTATGAGTGATCAAAATCTATTTTTAGACCGGTTGTCAAAAATAGAAAAGTCAAATATTATTGTCTCATAATAATATTTGGACTATAAACTTGATCTTATTCTCTTGGAGCACTTCAGGATGAGCTACGGATGTGGTACATGCAGATCCCAGAAGGAAATACATGGTTACCTATGGGATGACTAATATTTTCATGCAGGACTTCAGTTAGAACTCAAGTGAGTTGAGTTTAGTGGACTGGAGGTGCAGTTGATGGAGTTGTGTTCAATTTAAATTTGTTAAACTAGTTGTATTTAGTCTAACTGATCAATAGACTAGAGATGAGTTGGGTGAATTAGTTATTAATTAATTCACAAGTTATTAACTCATAATGCAACTATAGAATACATCAGTTAACTTAGTTGCATGTCAGTGCATGTTCAGTTCAACAGGGACAGGTGTCAGAGGATCAGATTGCTATCAATTGTGACTATAGTTGTGCATGATGATTTGCACAATCAAAGGGATTGAGTATGCCAATGAATTGGCCAATACCAAGAATTGTAGCATGTGCTCACGTCCAACACAGTGTGAGTGATTCTTTGCAGGTGAAATACGATTTTGGTAAACCATTCTCATCAATTCTTGAGCAGGTATTGAGTTGTGGAGGCAGGCAAGCAGTGGGGGAGATTTGGAGATCAGATCTGAGCTGTATTGTGTGTAGCATGTGGAGATAGTACTAAGTACTTGTGAGGAGTATTGCACTATGTATTGTTACATGATTCAATCAATATAATATACAGATAGTCGGGGTTTTTAGCGAGATGCTTTCCCTGGGAAAATATTGTGTTGATATGTGTGATTGATGCTTCTATGTATGCCTGTGAATGTTTCTTCTTCTGTAAATTGATGATCAACGTAGAGGAGGTTATGTATTATGCATGTTCCGCTTATAAGTGTATAATCAGGATAATCTCTGTGAATATGTGTCATATTATTCAAAATTTCTACATGGTATCAGAGCTTCTTGATTTGTAGAAGAGATTTTTACAGGATACCAAGCAAGGATTGATCATTAGATCTATTATTCAGAAAGTGTTTACATTTTATTTCTTCAGGCAGAGTCTGTAATCGAGCCAGGTAGCCTCTGGATTCATCCTTCTTTTGGAAGGTGAGATATCCGGTGAATTCCCAGACAGTCAATCTCTGTACAAGAAATACTTTGTTCTCACGAATTCTAGATCGGAAGCGGTTGAGTTTTGAGCTGGTGGAATTCGAATTTAATTCCAAAGCAAGAGATAAAACTCAGAAACATTTAGTGTGAGAATGGAGACAGTATGCCCCAGTATCTCACGAAGTCCCAATGTCGGGATGAGTTGTGAAGTGTGGGCGTGACTGTCGGATGAGGATGGTGAGTCTAGCACTCCTTGACCTTCCTAAGAGTTGGCATAGCTACCGGGACTCGGTGAATGGAAGGGAGAAACTGCCAAAATTGGGAATGACTATGGTCGGATTTGATGTAGGAGGAGATTAGACAAAGCACCAGAGATGGTTCTTCATCCATGCAGGATGAGGATAACTGTGCCTTAGCGAGTAAGGAGAAGAAGCAGAAGGGGAAGGTTTCTCTTTCCGAATCCAGTTCTTCCAGTGGTGGGAAGAGGTTGACAAATCAAAAGTGTGATGCTTTCGTTGTCATGAGATTGGTTCACGGGTCAAGAACCTGTATGCTCTTGAGGTTCAAGAAGCATGTAAAGCCTTGAGCAGCGAGGCAACTGATGGAGACTTGGTGGTTGAGAGGGAGTGTATATTACCGCTCAACATGCAGAGCCAGAAGAAGTCTCAGACGATTGTGGAGGAGCCACGATTGGTGCAGAAACTTCAGGAGGTTGTGGACGAGCCACAACAAGGGAAGCTGAGAGGAGATCGAGTAGAGACATCTACTCATCCAGAGACCTCCAATAGGGGGAAACTTCGAGCCAGGTGGGCTGAGGGATCGCATGCAGCCATACCTCTAGGTAGGAGGTGGGGTGATGTGGATTGATTGTCCCAAGGAGGAGGGGCAGGATCCTTGCGGTACCCAACCTCTTGGATGAGACATTGCTACGGGAGCCCCGATGTGTAGTAGCAGGAATTGACTGCTTGGGTAGAGACATATGCATATGGAGCAGCAGAGAGAGCGACAGTGCAGGGAATCCCAGGACAGCGCATAGCTAGCAGGCTATAGCAATGCGAGAGGCACAAGTGTTTTGCACAATGCTAGGTGGCACAGAGAGGTGTGAAATGGTGCGAGATGCATGGAGATGTTGCAGTAGCGCAGATGTCAGAGAGGGAGCACTTGTCAGCAGCAGGTAGAGCTTCAGCATCAAAGGGTGTTTCTAGCCCAACAGGGAGGTCAGTTGGGAGGTGCAGTGCGGATGCAATGCTGGGAGATAGAACTAGCAACAGCACAGATGCAGTCAAAGATCAAAGTGATAGAAGCTAAAGTAGTCAGATACTAAAGAGCACAGAGATGCAGAGTTTTCAGTCGACGGAGGCAATAGCAGTCAGAGACTTTGATGACAGAGCAAGTGGACCAGCCAGATGTGTTGCATGGAGAACATTCCAGAGTTACAGGATCGGGTTTGAGAGGAAGCCTCTCTTGTTGAGAGGGAGTGTTGAAAAGTGTGCAACAATAAAAGCTTGTTGAGAATGCAACAACATGATGGAGCTTAGTGAAAAGAGTTTCCCTCACTAGGTGGGCCCGCAGGCAAATTATGGCGCAAGTTCTATTTTTTTATCCCAGCAGGGATGATAACAATATGGGTGATCACAGTATGGGTGATCACAGTATGAGTGATCACAGTATGGGTGATCACAGTATGAGTGATCACAGTATGAGTGATAAAAGTCTATTTTTAGACTGGCTGTCAAAAATAGAAAAGTCAAATATTATTGTCTCATAATAATATTTGGACTATAAACTTGATCTTATTCTCTTGGAGCACTTCAGGATGAGCTACGGATGTGGTACATGCAGATCCCAGAAGGAAATACATGGTTACCTATGGGATGACTAATATTTGCATGCAAGACTTCAGTTAGAACTCAAGTGAGTTGAGTTTAGTGGGCTGGAGGTGCAATTGATGGAGTTGTGTTCAGTTTAACTTTGTTAAACTAGTTTTATTTAATCTAACTGATCAATAGACTAGAGATGAGTTGGGTGAATTAGTTATTAATTAATTCACAAGTTATTAACTCATAATGCAACTATATAATACATCAGTTAACTTAGTTGCATGTCAGTGCATGTCCAGTTCAGTAGGGACGGGTGTTAGAGGATCAAATTGCTATCAGTTGTGACTATAGTTGTGCATGATGATTTGCACAATCAAAGGGATTGATTATGCCAATGAATTGGCCAATACCAAGAATTGTAGCCTATGCTCACGTCCAAAATAGTGTGAGTGATTCTTTTCACGTGAAATACAATTTTGGTAAACCATTCTCATCAATTCTTGAGCAGGTATTGAGCTGTGGAGGCAGGCAAGCAGTGGGGGAGATTTGGAGATCAGATCTGAGCTGTATTGTGTGTAGTATGTGGAGATAGTACTGAGTACTTGTGAGGAGTATTGTACTATGTATTGTTACATGATTCAATCAATATAATATACAGATAGTTGGGGTTTTTAGCGAGATGCTTTCCCTGGGAAAATACTGTGTTGATATGTGTGATTGATGCTTCTATGTACGCGTGTGAATGTTTCTGCTTCTGTAAATTGATGATCAACGTAGAGGAGGTTATGTATTATGCATGTTCCGCTTATAAGTGTATAATCAGGATAATCTCTGTGAATATGTGTCATATTATTCAAAATTTCTACAAATTTAAAAACAAAGTATCGAATTGAAACAAAGAATTAAAATGAACTAAACACTATATAAAACATATTCTAATCTAGTTTCAAAGTGTAAAGAAATTAAATCAAAATGATAAAATACATTTATACTATCTCACACATCCTCAAGGGGCCCTCTTGGTGAGTGCGAGAGGTTAAAAGCTCAGATCATGAGACTTGAATCTCCAATACAATCATAGAGATGCAATGAACGAAGCTTCCATTACTTGAAGTGTAAAAACAAAGCTCACAATAGGAAACAATAATAACAACAGTTCTGAACTTAATTGGTTGTTTTTCACTTTCAAACCGAAGTGTTTTTATAATGGTTTCAATATTAACAACTTTAAGGAATTATTGCCTAGAATTGAGAACTGAAATTGACATCTAAGCTTCTAAATCAAAATAGAACTTTCACTTCTCATGATTCACTATTGAAGGAGAAAATCCCGAGAATACATTTATTAACACATCATCATCTTAAACTTAGGGCTTCATATCTTTCTCTCTTGCTATTTTTGTGATCACTTGATTATAAAGTCAATCTCTTGATACTCTACATAAAACAAGTGTTCCTTAGCCACATTGACCACAAGTTTAACTAGTGAGCTACACTTATCCTATGAGCTTCCATATGTGACTAGTAGGTGGACATCCATGTAGGTGACACTTGGAAAATGGTCATGTGTTTTGTTTGTCCTCTAACACGTGCAAACTTGTCGAACTTTGGATTTGGTTGTGGAAATTCAAGGTAGTTGTAGATAGTGCACATTTCAGTAGCTATAGTATAGTTTAAACCAATTTCGTAAAGAAAACATAGATTTTTAGTTGTTGATGGATGAAAACCTTTTCATTGTAACTTCCATGACTTGGATGACCTTTAATTTATAAATGACATGGACTGAAGTGAAAACGTGTAACAAAATGGGTGGAAAAAGGGAAAAATGGATTGTCAAATGGAGGAAAATTTGGAGGTTCAACATTACCCCACGTCGAATGTGTTGCATGTCCTCATGACAAAAAATCAAAACTTGTAGGGATGTCCTTCAAAGGACTGCCTCTGATGCTTGGATCAAAACATCTAGATTTGTTTTTGCTCCTTTGATTTTTATGTTCAACGACCACCTTGGTTTTCTCATTAAGAGCTTTCCTTACAGGCCTCTGATTTTCTGCCTATGAACCTTATTATTTGCTTTGATTTTTTGATTCTTTTTGTACCAGTAACACATCCTAAGTAAAATAGTATCATTGTGAGCTTTTATCACTTCATTCTCATCCTTTATGTGCTTCAAAGCTTTAATGATCTATTGATCTCTAGGAGAAGGAGTATTGACATATTGCTTAGGTGGGTCAAACATATGAGTATCATCATGTGAGACATCATTATGAAATTCTAGTTCCAGGGGGGAATTTACCTTATGCTGCACTTCTTTCTCTAATGTCTCAAAATAATCACAGGCCTATTACTGGACAAATTTGACCTTTGGAGTTTTTCTTGAAGCAGTTTGGTCATATAAAGGCCCTGATGTCACCTTTGCTTCTACCTTGTCATCCTGATCAAGATCTATCTTATCTGGTGGCTTGTGATTTGCTTGCTCTCTCATACTTCTAGTGATTCTCTTACTCCTTAGTTTTTGTTTTGGTTCCACCATCTTTTGAGTTCCTTTCCTTTCATTGCTTTTTTTTAACTTCTCTTTGTTCTCTTATGGTAGCTTTATTTGTTCTTCTTTCTTGTTGGCTTTCTTTCTTCTAAAGGCTTTCAATTCATTCTTCTTTTCTTTTTGATTTTGTAACTTCTTCTTTGGTATGCCTTTTGAAAAAATTTCTTGCTTCATGAATTCACTAGGTGGAATATTATCCTCTTCATTCTCAATATTTGGAACCTACATGTATTTTGTAGCTTTTGCATCCATATTTTCATGCTTTTCTGTTTCAGGCTCAAGGTTAGAGTTTGTAAAAGCCCTCTTGCAGTTTCTCTTGGTTGTTTTGATTCCTTTTTCTTCTGTGACCTCCACAAAATGATTTCTCCCAAGAAAACTATGCCAATTATCACCATTACTTATTAACTGTGCTTCTACAAGGTTTTTTATTAACCCATGATAATATAAATGCTCAGTTAATGTTCCTAGAGTTCCTCTAAATATTGAATGCCATTTTTTTCAAGCTCCACATAAGATAGTAAGGAAGATTGAGTTTTTTCCCCTTAATTAAAGGCATTGGAAGTATAACATGGTAGAAGAGTAAGACCCCATATCTCCCTTTGCAGGTGAGAAATTTTTGCAATAATAACAACAAAGTTCGCCATTTAGACTTTATTGTAGACACATGAATGCCTTTCTTAAAGGTTGAGAGATCCATACCTAGATTTTGAAGAATAGTTTTCCACTATTTGTCTTTCAATCTTTGGTTTTTAAGCCAAATTTCGTTGCTCCTTAGAAGTTATGTTGCCTCTGCAATGAAAGACTCAGTTACCTTCAACCTTATATCCCCAATTTTAGCCTCCACTCTATCAAAGGCTCTAGCGAATAGTTTGGTTATCTCAATTTCATGCTCATCAAATTTCTCAAAGAACATGAGCCATCCTACGTTCTGCAATTGTTTGAGGATAAGCGTTGAGAAAATTAACTCCAACTGGTTCATGATGAACAAGAACCCCCATCATTGTGAAGAAGAAGTTTTACCTCTAAATTATCTCTTTTGACAAGGTTTAAATGGAGAAATGGGAAACAAAATGGGTGAAATTGGTTGGTGGTAAGGTTAATATGACATGAATGGCTTTAATGTGGTGGTAGTATTGAATTAGAACTCTCCTTTTTAATTCATAATTACCCAAGATTTAATTGGATCCAATCCATTAAGATTGTCATCATTTGTGGGATTTGAATTATTTGCATGCAGTAAGATTTAAATTATTTGCATGTAGTAAGAGGAGTTATCGATATGATAGAATGACATATATGACCAATATGACAAAATGACATATAGGAGTATACTATGGGATATGGAATATAATTAGTGCCATAAAAATAAAAGAAGGTCATTAATTAAAGGTTTGATCAAATAATATTAATGAGTAAAAAATCCATAATTCACTTTAATGAAATTAATTCACCATGTCTATATTTACATTATGATGCATATCTCTCTTTGATATATTGATTTGTTTTCTTGCAGGTCCATAATGCATCTTTGGAAGAAACTTGCTGAGCTCTGGAATGTTGACAATTCTACAATTTTTGTCTTTAATCATGTTGATGGTTTCTTTTAAGACTTGTTGAAGATTCTCTTTAAAAGAGAAACAAAGTCTTCAAAGAAATTTATTTGAATTTGAAAATTTTATTTTGCAAAGAAAGAGAGGGACATGAAAATGGGAAGAAGAAAGGGGAATGAGAAAATCTAAGTTTCCAAGGATCTCATGGTTTTCAACTAATATTTTCGTAGAGGAATTCCAATAATGTTGGTTTTTTATTTTTTAGTAACCATGCCTTTTATTTTATTTATTATTATTATATTATTTTTAATGAGATATATGTAATTTATATGTAAATTTTAATTTGTGATTCTTGTATTAATCTTTGTAATGTTAATTATATAATGTAAGGGTTAAGGGAGACACCTAACACCTAAAATTATCACTAACAATAGTATATTCGTAGATTAGATTTGTTGGTTGTTGAAGTTTGTTGAGAGATTTTCTCAACAATAATCTCCTATCGACCCTAAGGACATGAAAGGGGTATATATTATTCCTTGTTCTTGTGGGATCCCCTATATTGGTGAGATTGGTCGCTCCATTAATCAAATGATTAGTGAGCACGCAACTGACCTTAAGCATAGGAGAACCAAGTCTTCTGCTTTAGCAGAGCATGTGGAGAAAACCAATCATCATGTCTGTATTGCAGAGGCTAGTGTTATTGCTAGAGTTTCGCAATTCCATCAAGCGGAAATTTAGGGAAGCCCTTGAGATTGAAAAAAGGTCGAACAATCTCAATAGAGAGGATGGCTAGAAGATCAGTAGTTGATGGGTCCCAACCCTCTCCCCCTAGTTGTTTTCTTCCATTCTTCCCCTCCCTAGGTATAGCTTGATCTTGTTGTCTTTTGATTTTTTTCCCCTTGTTTCTTGTATCTTGTGGCCTTTGTTCTTTGAGGTGTGGTTGATATGTTTGAGGTACTTTAATAACTCTTAATTTATGCTAATAGCTTTATTCTAATAACAAAAGGAAAATAATCTTGAAATTAATATATGATAATATGCTAATTTTAACCCTTAATAAACTATTAATTAATTTTAATATATATTTATAAATATAAGTGTATGAAATGGTCCTTTTTAACTTATATTTTAATAAAAATATAACTAACTATTTACATATTATTCCTTTAATAACTTTTATAACTAACTATTACTCTAATATTTATATATATAATAACTATTAATTTAAATTAATTTTTTATAATTTATTTATTTTAATATATATTTATGATGATGATGATGATGGTTAACCTCCGTTGAGACCAAATAATGGTCTATCGGACCTAAAGAAACAAATTATCTATTTTGTTTATAAAATGGTTCCTTTACTTTTATTTTAATAAGAATATAAATAACCGAATTAACTTATTTAATTAAATAAAGGTCATGCCCCTAATCCAGTCCAAATTAACCATTTCCCGTTAAATTTAGCCGTTAGTACTATAGCCATTACGTGGTCAAGAAATATAGCCATTGGATATTCTGCTCTGACTATTTAATATGCAAAGCGACATCTCTTCCTTTAACTTGTCCTACCATGAACCACACTGGTTGGTTCGAAACGCGTGGATAAAAGCATCCCAATGTGATTTTCACCGAAGAATCTTCTCTCAAACTTGATATGGATCACAAAAGCCTAAATTCAATAATAATCTCTTAATTTTATATTTGCTGAATCTTATGAACACTATATATTGTTATGTATTTGTGTTGTAATTACAAGTTTAAATTGTGAACTCTCCCTAATTTTAATATTTATTTTTTTCCAAAATTATATATATATATAAATAACATTAAACTAAAAAAATAAAATTTAACCATTTTACTTTTACCGAATTCCAACCAAAACTTCCAAACAGTTTTCCAATGCCATCCGGGCGTTATAGGCTGAGTTACTTTTGCTAAGAGTCACTCTCCCATATCCACAACCAATCACAAAGATATCCCCACCTCAAACTATTTGTGTTATGATCATGGATGCTTGTGTTTTTCTTATTGTGTGCGCAAGGAGGTTTCACTTGAATGGACGCGACCACTGGCCCGGTCGTTTCTCTCAACAGCCACAACATGATCCCATTCCATGGAACATATATGTATATATACTTTTTACCAAGCATCCTAATAGAATGGCGATTACACAAATGAATCTTTAATTCTTCAAAACCCCTCAAATGGATGAGGGAGAACGTGAAAACCAGCAACTGCAACCTAGCAGAAATGAGCCACCAACAGAGCCTCCGCCGGCGCTGCCAGAATCCGGAGAGGAGTCCGATTCAAACATGGAGCTATGGCGGGAAGCGGAGAGGCTTGAGATGATGACGGAGGTGGAAAAAACGGAGTGGAAATCAGCCCAGTGCCGCTCACGCTACGAGGTCCCTTTCACCCGCCGCAAAATCCAGGTCCTAACTGGCCCTCGCCGCCACATGGGCTTCACCCATTGGCAAACAGAGGTCCGGAAACCGGACGAGCTGGTCAGTGCCCAAACCCTCATCAAGCTGAACAAGGCGAGGGAGGGCAATAACACTGTCCCGCTCGACGCCGCCGGGTTCGAGGAGCTCTGGCAAGAGGAGCGTCGCTTGAATGGCCTACCGGAGCTCACTTCCAAGGAGATGAACCAGAAATGGAACAACTGTCGCGTCCGCGGACTCCTAGAAGTGAAACGCATGTTCGAGACTGACGTGGAGGCCGAGGTGGCGGGCACCGTACTCAGCCTCCTGTACGACGACTACGCCAAATCAGTGCGCGACGACAGCTACGAAAACCACCGAACGAAGATCCGTTTCCACGGTTGCCGGTGGTTGATAGACCACGTCATGCAGGACGCAGGCCACCTTGATATAAAGGACAACGACAATGTCAAGGACTTCGTTTATCTCTGTTGTAAGGAGTTTAAGAGAATTGCAGACGATAAGAAGTTGAGGGGCATTGAGTGCCCGGAGGAGCTGGGGGCCGTGGTGGAGGAATATATTCATAACGCTATGAAATATACGAAGCCCTATCCTCTCAATAAATTGCCTCCGGCGAAGATAAATTATAAACATGGGAAGAAGAGGAAGGACAGTTCTTGGCTTGAGTTGGAGTGCTGCTGTAACGTGCACAAGAAGATAAAGTGTATAAAGTGGCCCGTCCCCATGGACTTGTGTTTATGCCACGGCGTCAACTATAGGCTCACTTACGCTGGGGATGATCCCCCGCCTAAAAAACGCCGGAAATACAGACGAAGAAACCAGACGTAAACAGTTTCTGAATTTGGAGACAATTTTGAAGCAGGAGTAGGCGAGTTATGTCCGATTGTTCAAGGAACTTACGCCAAAACAGTTACAAATATTTCGCATCTGAGTTAAAATACCCTAAATATACCCTTCTCGGTGCTTGAGTTTTGACCGTAATCCACGCTTTATTAAATATGTTGAATATTAAATTCTCTTTTTTTTTACGTTTAATTGAAATTTCGGTAAGAGAAGTTGTGAGTGTTTTTTTTTTAAATATATAATTTTTGTAATTAATAAAATTAGTTTATAAAAATAAATTTCATAGATAATTGCATCACTTCAGTGTAGTTTATTAAGATAATATGAACCATATTTGCTAAATGGTTTGATAAATGAATTTTGATGTGATTATTTCAAAATTTTGTTTTTATAAACTTGTTATGAATCATAGAAGCTTCCATTCTTTAAAATTAATTTAGTTATATGAATTAAATAGTTAAATATATTAAATTTAAATTATTGAAATTTATTTATAAATTATAAACTATAAAAATTTAATTTATGAGTTAAATATATATAAATAAAAAAATATAGTCAAATATTAATACAATTAATTTTGAATGTATAGAAATAAATAATTATTTTAAAATTATTTTAATTTTAACTTTACTATTTATTATTTTAGAAAATGTTTTATAATTTAATAAAAATGAGCTATTTTTATATTAAAAAATAATAAATGAGTTATAAAGTAAATAATAATGATGATATAAGATACTCTTTTGAAAGTATTTTGAATTTTCCTTTAAATTTATGAGTTTTCTAAGTTTTGTTTGAAACACTATTAGTGAGATTTTGTGAAATAGTTCGAACACAAGCTATGCAAATTGTGATATAGATGTACTATTTTTTTATTTGTGACTTAAATAAACATATGTTAGGATGTATATTCATCAAGACATTTTAGAACAATGGTATGATGCTTAAAACAAACTCAACGAATAATGGGTCACTGATAATAATGAAGATCAATATAATCAATATTTCTTTAATGCATGTACATAGAAAATTACATAGTTATCTATCAATGGTTTACAATAGGTATATAAACACTTTGATTATATTATGATCCCTTAGACTCTTATATATAGAAAGGAGGTTGTCATTTGAATCATCCAAGAATTGTTTATTTATGTAATGTAAAGGAGGTTTCCTCCTAAAATAGGATAATTTTTAATTCGTTGATCTTTCTAATTGTGAGTTGATTGCATAACATTTAGGGTTTCTGAAATCCTAGACTTTTTTTTTAAGAGGTCTCAAAAAAATATTTTTCTCAAATAGAAAAAATGTTAGAATGAGTCTCCTCATTTTCCCTCTTTTATAACTTGTTTTCCACTTTTGCCACCATTTTACCTTTTTATTTTAATAAAGTTATTTTAGGGGGTTTTCTCACTTTATATTTTTAAAGTGACTTTTCGTTAGTTTAAGGCCCTTGTCACTTTTTCATTAATTTAGTTTTTTTAATGTTTTCTCCTAGGCAAATCTTGCTAGAAACCTCCCATGAACTCGTTATCCTTATCACTCACAATGGTTTTTAGTAGTACATGCAATCTAAATACTTCTTTGAAGAATAACTCTACCACTTGCGATATTGAATTTTTAGAGGGAATGGTGAAGAAGTGTGTAAAATGTGTGCTTGTCCACCACCACATAAACACAATGTAATACCCTCCTCCCACATCTACCAAAGTAATTGATTAATCGGGGTAAACATGTGAGGAGAAGCTACTTTGATATTATTTGAATCCCTATGTGTCAGTTAAGGAAGTGGAACCGACGAAACACATCACATAAAACTTTCCACATAAGCAACAAAACTCCCAGGAGCTATCCCAACCACTTAGGTAACTAGCCCCTGGGTCCCATTGAAGTTTTAGACCGTTAAACCTATTGAGGTCTCGAAATTCATTGCGAAAACATGGAGGATAACCACCCAGTTTGGACCTTGAAAGCATCTCCATTTCTGTTTAGTATAGTGGTTCTGATTAGGGATAATGGAACCAATTTCTCAGAGAGGGTTGACTTGATAATGTTGATGGGATAATATAAGATGTAATGGGGAATGATTCAACTAAGTATAATCTAATCTAAATTAAAAACACATGCACATGTTTTAATCTAGCATTATCTAACTATAAATATACCTAGGAATAAAATAAGATATGTGATCTAGAATGGTGTCTCACAACAATTAGTAATAAAGATTATTCAATTGCCAAAAGAAATGAAATCATTTAACGATAATTGTTTTGGATAAATAGTTAGACAAAAAAATTGAGAGAAATATATCGCATATAAAAATCATTTATGTATTCAAAATAGAATCACAGCTAAAACATATACAAAAGTACAATAATGAAAACCTATAATTCATACTTTTATATATAAAACAATAAATAGAAAAAGTATTGCTAATACATAAATAAGACACAATCATACGATAAAAGTAAGATATATGATAATTCCTGCTCATGTACTCAATAATGTTGATCCAATCTCATCAATCCAACACACTCTAAGTGTACAAAAGTGTAATTTCAATAGAGCATGCTCAGTATTCAAAGAAAAATAGATCATGTTCCATTAATTCCATCAAAACGTTCCCAAAAGTACATAAGTTTAATGTACTATTGTTGAGTGCTGAAAATTTAGATTTGGAGGCTAAATTAAGCCCCATTTGTCATTCATGGCGCATTTTAGGGGTGTCCATCATTTCTGATGGATGGAAAGATCAAAGAAATAGGCCTTTGATCAATGTGATTGTTCAGAGTCCACAGGGGGCAATGTTTTTGAAGGTAGTGGATTGTGAGGGGTACATGAAAGATTCTCAATTCATTCTTGACATTTTGATTGAAACAATTGAATTGGTGGGGCCTGAAAATGTTGTCCACGTAATAACTGACAATGCAACGGTGTGCAGAGCAAAGCTAGCAGAGCAGAGCCAGTAGAGCTGAGTAGAGCTGAGCCAGCAGAGCAAAGCTAGCAGAGCTGAGCTGAGCAGAGTAGAGCCAGTAGAGCTGAGCTGAGCAGAGCAGAGCCAGCAGAGCCAGCAGAACTGAGCTGATCAGGAGCAAAGCAGAGCCAGCAGCGCTGAGCAGAGCAGAGCTAGCAGAGCCAGCAGCGCTGAGCAGAGCAGAGCCAAGCCAGCAGAGCTGACCAGAGCAGAGCTAGCAGAGCCAACAGCGCTGAGCAGAGCAGAGCCGAGTCAGCAAAGCTGAGCAGAGCAGAGCAAAGCCAGCAGAGCTGAGTAGAGCCAGCAGAGCTAGGCAGAGTAGTGCAAGGCACTAATGGCAGAGATAGTACAGTCGAATTTATGGATCAATGAATGGAGTTCCCCCTAGTTGAGAGGGAGTGTTAAATTGGAAACTAGGGCAAAACTCCATGTGGGTCAGCTTATTTATGGCAGCTGATAATTTTATTCGATCCCTCTCGTCGATAGGTGTAGGATTGATCCAAAGATCATCTGATTCCGATAAGTATTTATGGAGATATGAATTTATTTTGTTTATGTAATTATTATCAAGCCGACCAGCTCTTATGTAGGCTCTAGAAGCCCAGCCGACGTGTCTATTCAACCTCTACGTTTTTAGTATAAATAGATGAGGATTTAATTTCATTTGCACTCATCTCTTGTGATCTCTCTCCACGTGTTTGGGTTTTGTGGACAGAGAGATCTAAAGGAGAATACGTTTCTCTAAAGGCTGATCTAGCCTTACCCTAGCTGCAGTAAAAGAAGGCATACCTCGCAGTCATATAATACCACACATATGGGAACGCAATTACCATGCAGTTATAATATACATACGGGAATGAATGTCACGTAGTCATACTGCTATAATATAAACATTTGGAGCTGCAAGGATTTGAGTTTAAAGCTGCGAGGGTTTGATTCAGAATTCATGGCGTATGTAGATCACGCGTTTTCCATCACAGAGGACGATTCAGCGGGCTCTTACGCTGTACACAACAGTCCTCCCATTAAAGAAATTTCCCTGGCCGTGGCGCTTTTGGTATTCGGCACCGTCGGCATCATCGTAGGCTTCATCATGATGTACAATAAGATCGGGGGCGATCGGGGCCACGTAATATATTTATGCAGGTGGATACGCTGAGCATCATATATATACGCTGACGTTCGCTACAGTAATATATTTATGCAGGTGGATACGCTGAGCATCGTGGATACGCTGAGCATCATATATATACGCTGACGTTGGACAGAAATATGCGATGCCCTAGCCACAGGTAATGCCCTAGCTGCAGTGATGTCCTAGCCACAGTGAAACCCTAGCTGCAGTAAGGAATGAAAATTAAAACGCAGTCATGAAAGGAGACTACACGCAGCTCAGAAATATATACGCAGTCAACGCTGGAGACTTACGTGTTGTAAAGTCACAAGTGATGAAACGCAGTCAAGGTAGCAAGGTAAGAAGAAACACGTTGAATACGCTGTCTAGTTTAATGTATGGAATACAATTATATAGACAGTCATATCCCTGAGCAAACCCTATACGAAAATAATGGGATTGCATGGAACCATAGCCTAGTTGTAAGCCATAGCAAGTAGCTAAGGCTGATATGTGTATGAACTCCATAATGAAGCAACAGAAGGATAGCATGGGCAGCCTTATGAGCAGCATGATGTATGGAGCATGGATAGTATCATGATAAATGTAATCATAAGTATGGGCAGTATGATGAAATAATAAAGCAGCACGACACATGGGCAAGCATGAAGTATGAGGTCATGGACAACTTGATGTATGGGCTACACAGTGATCATGAGCAGCATGATGCAGCTTGATGGTGCTATATAGTAAGGTGCAGCAGATGAACGAAATGGATAGGTGAAGATGTCACCTAGGAGAATCAGTTGAAGCAGAATGTCTTCAACTGATCCCATCATTATAGGAGATGATCTATGCTTAGATCTAGAGAAAGTCAAAGTGTTGACTTATGTTGTAAATGTACTCTCTCTCTCTCTCTTTCTCTGCTGAACTTTGAAGAACATAAAAGAAGAATTGATCAAGGGTTTCCCCACACATTGTGGGGTTTGTCCCTGGCTTGCGCCACATCCTGTGTCCTCTTGTCTTGGCTTGTCTTCTGTGTTTTATATTTATGTTCTATCTGCAGTTTATCGTAATGCTGATGTGATTGCTAACTGTGAAAATTTAAATAAATTGCTCTAGCATAGAACATACCTAATCTTAACATGGTATAACAATAAATAGAAAAAGTATTGCTAATACATAAATAAAACACAATCATACGATAAAAGTAAGATATATGATAATTCCTGCTCATGTACTTAATAATGTTGATCCGATCTCATCAATCCAACACACTCTAAGTGTACAAAAGTGTAATTTCAGTAGAGCATCCTCAGTATTCAAAGAAAAATAGATCATGTTCCATTAATTCCATCAAAACCTTCCCAAAAGTACATAAGTTTAATGTCTTGAAAAGTGTTTTGGATAGAATTCTGGACCCCTCTCTAAATGCATTCGAGGGGTTTAAATACTAAAATACTTGCCTCAAAATAGATTATTACAAAAATAGCTGAGGAAGTTTCAAACAACCTTTCTCAGAATGGGCAAAAATAAAACTAAAAATAAAATTAAAGTAATGACTAGCTACTTTGAATTTGAATTAAGTTAATTTTCTAACTTGATCTCTGAGGTCGCAAATGTTGATCATTGACTTGAGTTGATTGTAGGTTTTAATTGCCCATCAAATATGTCATCTGTCAACACTGACACCATCATTTATGTAGAGGTTGTTAAACACCGCAGAATCATCCACTGGTTGTGTGGTTTTACTAGAAACTACCAGTATATCTCCCAATTTAGCTTGGTTAGCTGTTTAATTGCCTCTTCCTTTTCCTACGTTGACTGTTTCCACTGTTGCTCTAATTGTTTGAAATTTAGTAGAAACCTTGGTACACATTCTTTGATAAGGTTGACGCCTTGAAGGTTTTCATTTATGGCATCTATTATGCTACTTGTTGCTCTGTTGCTATCAATGTCGCCCTTTCTGCATGTTCCAACCAAGAATCTCAATCCATAATTTATCCACCATGGCTTGCATTTGACGAATTTGTGAATCATTTTTTGATAAGCTGGCCTGGTGTTGTAGCCTCATCTGCTCGAATTCCCTTTGAAGCTACGCTACTTGTAGTTCTACTTGATGATTAATTTTTTCTAGTCTAATTGTTGTTTAAGGAGCAAAATTTTCCGTTCCTTCCTGTAGTAGCATTCAGGATTTTGTCGCCTTATCGATGGTTGTTGTGGCATAAGCTCCTGTGAATTGTGACAACTTCGTACAATTCTCGGATGGTTCAATGGGCGTGTCTTTCCATACAACATCCATTGGTTCTGGATTTCAGAGATCTGTGGCTTGAATCTTTTGAATCATGGACCGGAGAATCCACAGTTTTAACATTTTTGTACCAACATTTCAAATCCCAAATGGGATCCATCATCAGGATATGAGAATGATGATGACAGAAGAGCAACAAAGAAATAATAAATAGAGATGAGGATAAAATATTTTAGAATAACAAACTGTCGGCTGAAATAATTTTTAATTAATTTTATATATAATTTAATATTAATTAATTTTTATTTAATTTTTTATTTAATTTTATATAATTTAATATTAATATGTTATTTAAAATTTTTAATAAATTAATTTGATTTATTAATATTACATATATAATATTAATTTGTTTTAATATATAGAATTAATTTGTTTTAATATTAAAATTTGCTTTATTATACCTAGATCTAAATGAAATTAAAATTAATTTTAATATGAAAATAGTTAATTTTAGTCCAGGGAAAATATTAATCCTAATAAATTAATTTGCTTTAATAATATTATATATAATATATTAATTTGTTTTAATATATAGAATTAATTTGATTTAATATTAATTTATTTTATTAATATGTTTTATTAATTTGTTATAATATTAATTTGATTTATTAATTAAAAACCTAAAAGTAAATGAAATAATATTAATTCTTAGAAGTAAATGAAATAATATTAATTCTAATAAGAAATTAATGATAACCTAGGGAAAAAATTAATTCTATTTTTTTTGCTTTATTAATATTATATATAATAAATTAATTTGTATTAATATTGATTTGCTTTTAATTTCCTTTAATATTAATTTGTTTTATTAAATGTTATAATATTAATTTGATATGTTAATTTTATACCTAGATCTAAATGAAATTAAAATTAATTCTAATAAGAAATTAATTTTATACCCAGGGAAAAATTAATTCTAAAATGAAAATGATTTTATATCTAGGGAATATTAATACTAGAATGAAATAATTTTATATAATATTAATACCTAAATAATTTAATTAAATTATTATTATTAATATTAATTATATTATATTATATTAACTATTATAAATAATTAATATTTATAATAAATTAATATAATGATTAATATATTACTCAATAGAAATTAATAAATCCTAGAATTTAATGGAAATTCTAAACCTAGATCTAAATGAAAACAAAGACTGAAGACAAAAGAAAGGAGAGGGATAACTTACCTGCTGAGGCCTTTACCAGGGGTTGTGCTTGCGGTTTTTATTTCCTTGATCAAGGGAAGCCAGCTCCCGCTAATCTCCACGCCATTATCTCTGTTCAGATTATGAGGATGTTTGATAATTTCAAGCGCTTCTCTGATCTTTCGTCTCTGATGTTGCTCTTCCCTAGCGATAATTGATGCGCTTTCCAGACAGATATGGTGTTTAGTTTTTAAGGAGTGCTCTGCCAGGGCTGAGGTACGAGATCTTCCGTTCTTGATATCCGCGCCATGTTCCTTGAGTCTAGTCTGGAGGGAGCGACCTGTTTCACCAATGTAGCTTTTTCCACAGGAACACTCTATTTTATAAACTCCTTTAAGCTGATGTTTGTCGATATCATCTTTAACAGACCTCAAACTCTGTCTGATAGTACCTGGAGCTGAGAAATGAGTGATAATGTTTTTCTTTTTTAGGATTTTAGCGATTTTGTCCGTAATCCCATGGATATACGGTAGAAAAACAATACCACAATTAGGCTGGTCTTGGGCTCATGCGACAACAACTTTCTTTCAGCTTTCTCTATGGCCTTTTTGATTTCTTGTTCATTGAAACTTTTCGAGTTCTGCCTTACCATGAGTCCATTTTATATTGGTTCATTTTCTAAAGTTGTAACAGCTGTGGTGTCTAGTTTCCTTTTCTTCCTTTGTCTTTTAACTATAGCCTTATGAGTAGGACTATAGAATATATCCAATGGAGGTATTTCTTCAATCCTTAAGAAAATTTTAGAAGTAGGAAAAGCAGGAATAACCTCAATGTCCTGAGTACCTGTAGCTCATTCCTCTGTTGTTTCTAGATTTTCTTATGCTGGGTTTGCTTGGGGGTTTGGAGTTCATATGTCTCCTCAAAATTTATGTCTGTATGGATCTTCCTATTGAATTTCTCCCATTCCTGTTCTAGGTCAATTACTGGAGCCTTACCTGATTGAGCTGAAGTAGAAGCAACCTCGACCTGCTTCTTTTCCAAGGCCTATTCATTCATTTCCTCTCAACAACACTGATGCCAAATGTAGGACTTGCTACTGTCAATATTTGCATCCTCCTGCCATCAGTGATACAAATCCTCTTTTCATATCATTTTAAGGGTCCCACTCATAATTTTTTTTATCATTCCACCAGGTCATGCAAAAAATTACTCACTAATGGTATTCCTAGTCCAAAAACATCACTCTTCCC
Organism: Pinus tabuliformis; assembly: GCA_031772625.1. Classification (NCBI taxonomy): domain Eukaryota; kingdom Viridiplantae; phylum Streptophyta; class Pinopsida; order Pinales; family Pinaceae; genus Pinus; species Pinus tabuliformis. The sequence continues at coordinate 1,238,109,287 of CM062807.1, forward strand.
TAAATGTGATTACTTGCTGCCATAGTTTCATATATTGTTGACTATACTATTGAAAATAGCAATAAGAAATGCTTAAAATAGAAATGCTTAAAATAGGAATGCTAAAAATAGCATTGTTAAAGATAGCATTTCAGGATATATTCCAATTTTAATTTGTCCTTGAATTAAAATTTAGTCTCACGAGCTATATGAAAAATAATTAATTAATTCATCTTGAGTTAATTAGTTGGAGAAATTCAAACATGAAGTCTTTGTGAAGTCATGCAACAATTATCCCTTTGATTGAGGAAGTTATCCCTTAATTAAGGAGATAAGGATGAGTTGTATTTGAGTTGTAATTAGTTAGCTCAGTTAACTGAGTTAGGTCCAGTCAGATTAGTTCCAAACAGTTTAAGGAACTAATTGTGAGTTCAGTCAGTTAATGCATGCATGCATGAAACTAGTGTACTCTAGATAACTAAATATTCTCTCATAAATAACTCATGCATGTCAATTCAGACAAAGACCCAGTTGAGATTAAAGGCAGGGACAATGTACTATCAATTGCAAGGAATATTCCTATGAGAAAATCTCTTGTGTGCAGAAGGAATTCATTTCTTGAGGATTGCACAATTTTACAGTGTGTAAGAGCAGTGTTCCACTTGGTTGAAGGTAAATCATCCCAAATGAACAACCAAGGAAATAGGAGGCTTGGAGGGTAGATGAGAAGGTTTGTGAGAAGCCTTGTTTGCGTATGAGCAGCAGTGAGGGATAGTACTGAGAGATGGATAGCTGTGAGAGCTAAAGCTTTGTGTAATCTTGAGATATTTCCACTTGTATGATAATACAAATAGTGGGGTTTTTAGCTGAGGATTTCCCCAGAGTATTCTTTTGTGTTTCATGTGTATTGATTCTTCTTCTCTGTTATATGTGTTCTGTTTGATCTTGCTCAAAATCAGTTAAGCTTCCACAAGTTTGACAATAGAAGTATATTAAGTATTTTTCTTTAGTACATTGCATAATCAGATTAATCTACAATGAGAATTTCTACATGGTATCAGAGCCAAGTTGATCAGAGCTGTGAACAACATATTGAGAAGGGAAAAAATTGAAGTTTGAAGTTCTTGATTATAGGTACAAAATCGATTTCTTATCACATCTCAAAGTTCACCAATGGCGTTCAATGGCTTGAGACTCGAGTATGCCCTGGATGGCAGCTTGAATTACATAGCATGGAAGCGGTATTAGAAGAAAATGGTTCGAAGGATTTCATTGATAAAGAAATACCCAAGCCAATAGCAGCTAATGCCCAAGAATTGGCAAAATGGAAGAAGTGTGCGGTGAAGGCGAGGAGGATTCTTTTGGAGGGAGTTTGAGACCATATTGTCTCGACTCACCATGGCAAGGAGACTCTGTTCTCAATGTGGAAGATATTGAAGGACCTATATCAGAACAGTAGCGACAAGAGGAAACTGGCATTGAAGGACAAGCTTCAGAAAATCAGCTGTGAAAAGGGTGACACGATTTCTACACATTTGAACAAGCTCACAACCTACAGAGATGAGCTTGGAAGTGTAGGAATAATGACAGCTGATGATGATATGGTGAGTCTTGCTCTCCTCGGTCTTCCTAAGAGTTGGCATAGCTACCAGGACTTAGTGAATGGAAGAGAGAAACTGCCGATTGGGAACGACTATGGTCAAATATGATGCAGGAGGAGATCAAGAGGAGCACCAGAGATGGTTCTTCATCTAAGCATGATGATGAAGAAAATCTAGCCTTAGATAGTAAGGAAAGGAAAGGGAAGGCTTCCCATTCCAAATCGAGTTCTTCCCATGGAGGGAAGAAGATTGAAAAATCTAAAGTGAGATGCTTTAATTATCATGAGGTGTCCCATTATGAAACTGATTATCCATTGAAGAAATCCAAGAAGGGATCCTCGAAAGGATCAGAAGGTGAGGCACTGGCCTCTCAGTTCGAATTGGATTTTACCCTCATCGCATGCATGGTTTCATTGATGGTGGGTTGTGTTTGGTGCTTGGACAATGGAGCCTCATTCCACATGATCGATGATAAGAGTTTGTGTAGTACCTTGGAGGAGAAATACCTCAATATGTGCATAGATATGGGCAATGATGGAAAGTACCGTGTTTCAGGTGAAGGTACGGTTGTTTTTTAGAGGGAGCATGGAGCTCCTCTCCCCCTGACTAATGTAAAGTATGTGCCTGGACTGAAGAAGAACTTGGTATTGGTCGCGATGTTGGAAGAGAAAGGCTATGATGTAGTCTTTAGTAAAGGAAAGGTGTTCCTAAGACACATAGCCACGGGTCAAACCAAGAGGATTGGGATTCAAGTGAAGAATCTTTACAAGCTAGAGGTAGATGATTGTGCTACATTGAGTTCCAAAATAGAATTGGTGCAAAGCCAAGATATTGGCGAGTTATGGCATAGATGGTTGGGCCACTTGCATCATGGTGCCTTGAAGATAATGTAGTAGATTTCTACCAGCCTTCCCAAAGGTAAACTTGAGCAAGTGGACACATGCAAAGGTTGTACCTTGGGAAAGTACACCAAGTCTTCCTTTCATGATTGAGACAATCGAGCTGAAGCAATCTTGGAGTGAGTTCATATAGATGTGTGTGGAACATTCGCAACAGTCTCCATCGCGAAACAAAGGTATTATGTGATTTTCATTGATGATTTTTCTCATTATTTATGGATCTATTTCATGTAGAAGAAGGATTAAACCTTCTCAAAGTTTTGTGAGTTAAAATCTTTGGTTAAGAAATAATCAGGGAAGAATATCAGGGCCTTGAGAAGCGCCAATGGTGGAGAGTATGTCTCTCAAGAGTCTAATGACTTTTGTGCAGTGGAAGGAAATAAATGGGAGTTGATGGCATCTCATAACCCATAGCAGAATGGGGTGGCCGAGAGGACGAACAGAATGATTGTGGGGGAAGCTCAGGCGATGCTGCATAACCAAGGCCTACCACTTCATTTGTGGGATGAGGCATGCAACAAAGCGATCTATTTGCAAAATAGAAGCCCACATCACATTCTTGGGATGAAGACATCAGAGGAAGCTTTCTCTAGGAAGAGACTAGATGTGGGTCACTTAAGGATCTTTGGCTCATCGGTATATTTCCATGTAACCAAGGATGCCTGGAAGAAACTTGAGTTAATAGCTGAGTTGGGGATACTTGTGGGGTACATTGATACACCTCACAACTATTGGGTGTATTTGCCTACCAGTCCAAAGAGAGTGGTTCGCAAAGATCTTAAGTTTGATGAGCAAAAAGCCATGCGAGTTTCCCTTGAAAGGGAGCTCCAACTATAGGTTGTCGAGGAGCTTTTGATTCCTAAGGAGGAGGAGTCTCAGACTGATACGGAGCAGCTGCATGCAGAGGTTCTAGGAGTGGAGACATCCACTCAAGCAGAGTCTTCCAAAGATGGGTGGAAGTGCACGAGAGAAGCTGACAGATTTTTGTCATATGCGAGAGAGAATGTGGGAGAACCATCTTCTCAGCACAGACAGAGGAGGTCACCTGATAGGTACATTGGATACATGGCCCTTGTTGGGGAATGTGTTGAGACCGAGTCATCTTCCTTTGGGGAAGTAGTGCAGCAGTCGATTTGGGTTGATAATATGGTGGAGGAGTGTGACTCCATAATTCAGAACAGTGTTTGGGATGTGGTTCCAAGACCAGAGAACAAGTTATTTGTGAGTTCCCATTGGCTTTACAAGGTAAAGAAAGCTGTTGATGGTAGTGTGGAGAAACATAAGGCAAGGTTTGTTGCCCGTGGTTTCTCACAGGTCGAGGGGATCGACTATGATGAGACTTTTTCTCTTGTAGCAAGGTAATCATCTATCAGATCGATGTTGGAACTATCAGCATAGATGGGTTGGAAGATCCATTAACTGGATGTGAATACTACATTCCTCAATGGCAAGATTGAGGAAGAGGTGTACATCGAGTAGCCAGAAGGATTTGAGACCTTCGATCGTGAGTCACATGTGTGCCGACTCAAGAGAGATTTGTACGGGCTGAAGCAAGCACCTCGTGCTTGGTACACTAGGATCTACACTACTTCACCGAGTTGGGATTCACAAAGGGTGAAGCAGATGCAGACTTGTACCACATCATGGTGGAAGGTAAGCAGTTGATCATTGTTCTTTAGGTTGATGATATGATATTGACAGGTGATGATCAATTGATCATGTATTGTAAGGAGGACCTTGCAAGAGAGTTCGAGATGAAAGACATGGGTCTCATGCACTACTTTGTAGACATGGAAGTGTGGCAGAAGGATGGGGAAGTGTTTGTGTCTCAAGGCAAGTATGCCAATGAGATACTCAAGAGATTCCACATGGAGAAGTGCAAGCCCATGCAGACTCCTCTAGTAGGTAAATGGAGTGTAGGCTTTAACCTCATACAGAAGTTACCTGCATACGAATTCTAAAACACAGAAAAGAAAAAATGCGGGAGAATAACACATATACACATAGATTTTCCCCTGGATCCCAAAACTGGGACTACTAGCTTGATTTTTCATTATGTTCCTTTCAATGTTACAATACATATTTATACTTGCCGAAGCATCCACTACCATGGACCGAAAACCATCGCGTCCAAAACCATGTGTGAAAATCATGCAAAAAACTATAGGTGGGTCCGCCCAACCTAACATAGGGTCCAAAACCCCATAGATTGGGGTTACCTGCACCCCTCAAACCCCCTATGACCCCCCCGCTACACAATCGGCATAACGAAGGGGGGGCTCCACCCCCCTCTAACCCCTTGGTTAACTACGTGGGCTAGTCGTGGAAAGAATATAACACAACCCAACATTCTTCCACTTTTTGTTTTCTTTCCATAGGGGGACAAAAGAGAGCTTAGTCATTTATCTAGCCCTGCAACACCCATTGTTTCTCTACACCAAGAGAACTTCTCAGAGCTCACAGATTTTGTCAATGCATTTGCAATATTCTTCAAAGTGTCCACCTTTACCAGCAACACCTTTTTGTCTTCTATCATATACATCACAAAATGATACTAAACATCAATGTGCTTTGACTTTGAATGTTATGCAGGGTTCTTTGCCAAGAAAATTGCACTTTGGCTGTCATAGTCTATCCTTATAGCTCCTTGTACTAACCCCATACTTGAACATAATCTCTACAACCAAACTACTTCCTTGCTTGCATGAGTGGTTGCCATGTATTCTGCCTTTGTAGTTGATAGTGCCACTATAGATTGTTTCTTACTCATCCAACTAACAGCACCTCCAAATAGGTTAAACACATATCCACTTGTAGATCTTATCTGATCCAGTTCTCCAGCCCAGTCTGCATCAACAAAACCACGAATATCCAACACTATGTTCAATCCTGGTCTTCCTTGGTAGCACAAACCATAATCACTAGTGCCACGCAAATACCTGAAAACCTGCTTCACTATTGTCCAATGCTCCTTTCCTGGTTTTGACATAAACCTGCTCAATACTCCCACTGCATGTGCAATGTCTGGTCTAGTACAGACCATTGCATACAACAGGCCACCGACTGCACTTGCATATGGAACATGGGACATGTCCTCTTCCTCTTCTTGTGTCTTGGGACACTGTTTAACAGATAACTTTACACCTACAGGAATAAGAACATTCACCGATTTACTATACTGCATATTAAACCTCTACAGTATTGTCTCGACATACTTCCTCTGGTTTAACCAGAGCTTCCTTTTTTCCCGATCTCTTTTAATGTCCATGCCCAAAATATAGTTTGCAACACCAAGATCTTTCATGTCGAATTTGTAGGACAATTAGGTCTTTAAGTCCTAGATAACTTCTTTGTCATTTCCAACCAGCAACATATCATCCACATACAAGACCAAATAAATAACACGGTCACCAATTAATATAAAATACACATAGTGATCTGCTTTGCTTCTCGTGAAGCCAAGTCCCCATATAAAGGTATCAAATTTTTTATACCACATCCTTGGTGACTGTTTTAACCCATACAAAGACTTCTTTAACTTGCATACCAGTTCTTTCTTACCCTTCACCACAAAACCTTCAGCTTTCTTCATGTAGATCTCCTCTTCCAGATCCCCGTGAAGAAATGTTGTCTTCACATCCATCTATTCTACCTTAAAATTAAAAGCAGAAACAACAAATAACAGTAATCTAATAGAAGTTACCTTGGCAATAGGAGAAAAAATATCACCAAAATCTATTCCTGGCACCTGGGAATAACCTTTTGCTACCAACTGAGCTTTGTATTTCTCCACCTTTCCTTCTGCATTTGTCTTCTTCTTTAACACCCATTTGCTGCCAATGGGTTTCCTTCCAGCCAAAAACTCCACCAGATCCCAAGCCTCATTTTTGTGCAAAGATGCCATTTCATCAACCATGGCCTCTTTCCAGAGTTTTCCATCCTCTGAATCTACTGCTTCCTTCACAGTTCTGGGATCATCATCAGTGATAAATAAAGAAAAATTTGAACAAAAAGCAGATGGACTATACCTTTCCGGTTGCCTTCTTTCTCGAACTGATCTTCTCACACCCGGAGTTTGTGGCTCCTCATATTTTGATTCCTCCTCCGTTGTAAAGTTTGATTCTTCCTCCTTTAGCTCAAACTCTATCTTCTCAGGTTCCTTTGGTTGGACTTCATGTTCAATAACATCTCTCACCTCTCTGAACACCACATCTCGGCTGTACACAACCTTCCTTTTTACTAGGTTCTGTTATAGACATTTTTGTGCCTAACAGCATGGAGCATGAAATGTCAATAATCTGAGGGATCCAAAGTCCCTAAACATGTTTTTCTTACCCTTAGAGGAACAAGGTCAGCAAACCACAGCACTGAAAATCAGTTCTCCACATGAAAACACTCAAAAACAAGCTATTTCTGGATCATGTCAGCTGCTCCACTGAGCATCTGCGCTGAATGTCAACTGCTCCACTCTATATTTGCGCTGAATGTCAAATCTAATGAAGGCTACCTGCGCTGGGTGAGATTGGCCAAGTGGCACAGTCATTACACAAGGAATTGCCCATTCAAAGCCGAGTTAAAGAGGTTCTTTAAAAGTTCCCAAACATTAGATGTGTTAACCGATCCGTTTCCTAACCCAGGTCAAAATCTGGTTGATAGTGGAAATGCTTCCCCGTCACAAGTACTTATGTTGTCGGTTTCGAAACAGCAGAATGATGCTTTGATTTCGACAAGGAATAAAGATTATGGGAATCCTCATATGTCGAACGAAAAAGGTAAAGATCAACCAAGTAGTTCGACAACAACTTCGGCGGAAGTTGTACCACCCATCATCCCTGAATTAAAAATAAAACCACCAAAGGGTGTAGTACACAAGTCGACATTTAATCCTCGCGCCAGAGCGGCACAGCATTATAACATAGTGGAAGATTTGGCTCAATCGCCATCCGCTATGTCGACTCTTGAGGTGCTACAAAATTGTCCAACCCAAAGGCAGGCGTTGTTATCAGCAATTGGTGGGGTAGATCCTAAGGATTCCAATCTTGTATCCTTTGATCACAAGGGATATGATCCTCAGTTACCGGCTCAACTAGCTTTCCTTATTCAAGTGAAAGCCCTCAACAAAACCGTCCACAGAACGATTATTGAAGAGGGGGCATCGACATGTATTATGTCGATGAGCTGCTGGAAAACTTTAGGATCTCCAACCTTGTCGCGATTTTCGACGACATTAAAAGCTTTCGACGGAAGGACTTATACCCCTTACGGTATCCTTAATAACTTGAAAGTTGAACTAGGAGGAAAAACAGTAGAAATTGATGTAGAAGTCATTGATGGAAATCTTGACTATAACATCCTACTGGGTAGACCATGGATTTATGCCATGGCAGCTGTCGTGTCGACTTATTTTAGGAAGATCGCATTCCCGTTTGAAGGAGGGATTACGATCGTCGACCAACAGAATTTCCTCCCTAATGGTTCGCAAGTTACAGGAAGCATTCCCATGATCCATGAAAGTAACCATTCAATTCAAGATATCGGAGTAGGATTATTGAAAGACCCCACATTGATGGGAACTTTCGCGCTACCACCTCCTATTAATTCAGGAAATATACCGTTTGTAGCAACCTGCAACATGATATCTTCCACGAAGGTCAACATGGATCATGCAATGGTATTGTCCCCAAGCCCTTTGGAAATATTGTATCAATCAATGTTTCAGGCATGGGAGGCGAGCCCAAATCAACGCTTGTCAAGCGTTTGGGTAGATAGGTCTAGAGAATATGGAACCCCATTAGATCCTTGGTCGAAAGTGCATGGGACTGACGAAGGAATCTTACAATCAATGATGATTGAGGGGGCACCATGGAATGATCACCACCATCGTTCCCTTCTTCCAGAATATGAAGAAAATACTCAAAGTGACCTTTATCACCCTTCAGTATTTGAATTCCTAACAAATACTGTAAATACGGTGTATTCCGAGCGAAACCTATCCAATATTGAAGAGACTATAGCCATAAATATCTCCACCAAGACAGATGTTGTAGAGAATATTTATGTCGGAAAAGGTTGTTCCCCTTCAGAACTGGAAATATATAACGCTCTTTTTCGCGAATTTAGAGATGTCTTTGCTTGGTCATATGATGAAATGCCAGGCATCAACTCGAGTATCGTTGAACATGAAATTAAAATGTATCCTGATGTCAAACCAGTAAGACAACGGCTTCGGCAGGTGCACCCGAAGAAAGCCGCTGCCATTAAGGCAGAAGTTGAAAAACTTCTCCATGTTGGGTTCATCTACCCGGTTCGTCTAACCGATTGGGTATCGAATATTGTCCCTGTTATGAAAAAACAAGGGACGATTAGAGTGTGTGTCGATTATAGGGATGTAAAGCAAGCTTGTCCTAAGGACAACTACCCTACACCCTTCATTGACCAGATAATTGATGAATGCGCCGGATGTGAAATCTTTTCATTTATGGATGGATTTTCCGGGTATAATCAAATAAATATCCGCCCACAGGACCAGTCAAAGACTGCATTTATTTGTCCGTGGGGCACATTCGCTTATCGAAAATTACCCTTTGGTTTAAAGAACGCAGGGGCGACGTTCCAGAGGGCGATGAATTATGCCTTCCATGACATCAAGAACATTGTTCAACCTTATCTCGACGATCTTCCGGCTCATTCGCGAAAGCGGACTGATCACCCGCAGGATTTAAGAGCGATATTTATACGTTGCCGACACTACAAGATAAGACTCAATCCGCACAAAAGTGTGTTTTGTGTCGGTTCTGGTCATTTACTTGGCTTTGTAGTCTCTAAAGATGGGATTCGTCTCGACCCCTGTAAGGTTCAGGCAATCATTAATTTGCCTCCACCTTCAAATTTGCTTCAGATTCAGAAACTCCAAGGGAAAGCAAACTTTCTGACGAGGTTCATTCCGAATTACGCAGAACTTGCTAAGGGTTATACTCGTCATTTGAAAAAGGATGTACCTTTTGTCTGGGACTAGGTGGCGCAAGCTTCCTTTGATGCTCTGAAATATTGTCTAGTAAAAGCATCATTAATGTACGCCCCAGACTATCAAAGAGATTTTAACCTGTATCTGGCTGCAGCGGATACGACCATTGCGATGGTTTTAGTTCAAGAAGTCAATGGAATTGAACATCCTATCTATTATTTAAGTAAAAATTTAAACGATACAGAAAGTAAATATTCTTATGTTGAAAAACTAGCGCTTGCAGCTGTTCAAGCGATTCAAAGGTTTCGACATTATGTCCTCTTTCGGAAAACTACCATCTTGTCAGATTGCAACCCTATGACTTATATACTGTCGCGACAGTTGCTAGGGGGCAAATATTCAAAATGGATAGCGATCCTTCAAGAGTTTGATCTGGAATTTGTGAAATCCAAATCAAAGAAAGCTCTAGTTTTCGCAGAATTATTGTGCGATCTCCCATCATCGTCCAACGATGAAACATCAGAAGAGTCAATCGTGGACGAAAGTTTGTTTCTGATATCTGTAAGTGATGAGTGGTATGGAGATATCATAGTTTATCTCCAAACCCAAAAATTCAGGCTTAACACCTCTCGCTCCGAACAAAAACGTATACGATACCAAGCAAAAGACTACATGATCGTCGATGATACACTTTACCGTCATGGTGTCGATACAGTTCTGAGGAGGTGCCTTACCCATGAGGAGGCCGAAAAGGCCCTGAATGATTGTCATTCAGGCGCGTGTGGGTGGCATCAGTCTGGATATGCAACAGCACAAAGAATCTTACGAGCAGGATACTTCTGGCCAACCATGTTTAAAGATTGCATAACAGCAGTCAGAAGTTGCCATGCTTGTCAAATCTTTGATAGCAAAACCAGACGACCACCCGCACCTTTACAGCCGATAGTTGCTGTTGGGCCCTTCGCCAAGTGGGGCATCGATTTCATGCAATGTAACCCCACCTTGACCGGGGGGCATGGGTATATTATAGTTGCTGTTGACTATTTTACAAAATGGGCCGAGGCGATGCCTACATTGGATAACACTGGTGAAACAACTGCCCTTTTCTTTTTCAATCATGTAGTCGCCAGGTTCGGCGTACCATAGGCTATAGTTACAGATCATGGATCGCATTTTCGCAATCACATGATGGTCGAATTAGCTGCCAAGCTAGGGCTATCTCACGACAGCTCTACCCCATATTATCCGCAAGCCAACGGACAAGTTGAGGCAATCAACAAGGTCCTGAAGCGTATGTTGCAAAGGATGATCGGGGTTCATAAAAGAAGATGGCACCTAATCCTGTACTCAGCTTTGTGGGCTTACCGGACCTCGGTAAAGAACGCAACCGGGTTCACGCCTTTTCAACTGGTGTATGGCCTGGAAGCAGTCTTGCCGATCCAGTGCGAAATTTCATCGCTTAAACTCGCAATCGATCTTCTCCCCAGAACTTCAGAAGAAGAGGCTCATTTCCTGGAATTAATCCAGTTGGATGAAACCCGTCGTGACGCCGCTTTGGCTAACGAGGCCCATAAGAAACGAGTCAAGGCTCAGATCGACAAAAATGTCAAACTCCGTGTCTTTTCAGAAGGTGATTTGGTCTTGCTTTATGACCAAGAATCCAATAAATTGGGAGCAGGTAAATTCAAATCCTTATGGATGGGCCCCTATATTTTTAAAAGGGTGTTAGTAAAAGGAGCCTACGAGTTAATGGATTACGATGGAATTCCACTGGCGCAGCCCCGCAACGGGTTGTACCTCAAGCGTTACTATGCTTAAATAGTAACCTGCATGCTTTTGTTGTATTTTGTTTTCGCTAAAGTATTTGTTCTGGTCGAATGATCCACCTTTTTCATTTGTGGCAGATGTCGAACCTTATGGAGACATGTGTTGGATATGCCGACGGAGCGAGTCGTAGTTCACGGAACCTGTCTTCCGCGGCCTGGGCCATTTTTGATCCAAGCGGCGAGTTAGTAAGTTTCAGAGGTGTATGTATTGGGCAATCAACGAAAAACATCGCTGAGTATAGCGCGTTGATAGAACTACTCTCTGATGCCATCACACGTGGCATACGCCGACTAATTGTCAGGCTAGACTCATAGCTCGTAATACTACAACTCAATGGTATATATTCTGTTCGCAATCCAACTATTTATCACATGTTCCTAAGGGTTAAGATCTTGGAAAGACGATTTGATTCAATTCAATATCAACATACTTCAAGAAATTTAAACACATTAACCGACTCATTAGCGAACTATGTGTTAGATAGACATTTGCAACATTTATAAAAAGGACACATCGTCAAAGATTGTACATATGGATCACATAAATCAACCAGAATAAAATCCGAAAATCAAAATATATAAGCTGTTTATATAAGTTCATACATAATGTTCTGTAACCAAGACAAAATTGGTCATATGACCTAAAAACTCAAAAAGATGCTAGGGGGCACCCTAGCCTAGTGGTGCTCATGATAGTACGTCACGGCCTGTGCGATCATGCGCAAGAGACGAGTCCATCGTCTAGGCACACCAATGGTATGCCACTGCAGCTGTAAAGGTAACTCGTCAATCTGTACATCCGGAAGGCCACGAGTAAGGCTCTCAACCTGCTCTTGCGCAGCTGTAAGGGTCTCAGTGTCGTCAAGATCGCGAATAACAACTCTCCTAGCAGGCTCCCCTGCCGGGGCAGCAGCTGGCGATCTTGGACGAACTGCTGGACGAACAGGACCAATATCTGCATGCACCCAAGAGTACAATTAAAAGTCTTGATAGAATAAAGCACAGCAACATTATGAGTAAGAACAATAAACAGTAATATGGTCAAAGAGTTTACCAATGGCACCCCACTGCTCGCCATCCGGTAGCACCAAATCCGGATCACCTCGGAAATCCATACCCACATATGGATACTCAGAAAACGCCATCTCCTGGCACTCGAACCACCTAAAGAAGGCCTCAGTAAAAGTAATCTGAGGTTGACCTGCATGCCTAGACATGTGTTCAACCCACCTCTGCATGCGTGGCTCGCTCGGAGAAGGCAAGTCAAGTATGATGTACTGGGGCTGCATCAATGGGATTTTCTCCAAGGCAAAGGTAGTCAGAATAGAACCAAATCCAAAGTTCTTCAGCTTCCCGTCCTTTACCTTGGTCAATTGACTTTTCATCTGAACAAGTACTGCATCACACCAGTTGAATACTTTCGGTTGGAGACACTCCAAGGCGTGCTGCATATAGGACCTATTGGCAACATGTAGAGCTGCGCTGCCAGCCATCCTACCAATAGTGAACAGAATGGACCTGAGAGCCCGATCAGTAATCTCACGGATAACAATCTTGCCATCTCTGCTTGGCTGAGAACCTTCCCTGCAATACTGGCGGACATAATCTCTGGTAGAATCAGTCCCCCGGGCCGTACCTGATAAGGAAACGAGGGCACCTCGTCTTGACAATCCAGTCAAAAAGTACATGTCCTCTATGGTCAAGGGGATGGTCTTCCCCCTAATCTGGAATACTTGGTTAACAGGATACCAAGCATCAAGCATATACTGCAGTAAAGAAATCTGTGCTCTCATACTAGAGATACGGAAGAACTTTAGCAGGCCACAGTTCCGCAGCGCGTTCACCGTGACCGGGTCATGGAGGGCAATCATGTCCTCCTCTTCATGTTCTCGTTCTCGCCATGTAAGGGACATTTTGTTCAAGGTTACCTGCAAAGCAAACAAGAGAAAGAGTGAATTCCTGTTTTGGTGAAAAACTGGCGAAAAAATCATCAAAAATGACCTGGAAACTCAGTCCTTTTGAGCCCAGCGCAGGTAGAAGGTCCTCTACCTGCGCTGAGGGTCAGACTGCCTTAAGGCAGATTGACCTTCAGTGCAGGTTTCGAATGGGGAACCTGCGCTGAACCTAGGGCGCCCTGGCAAAACCCCAGGGGCTCAGAAAGACCAGAAAAAAGGAAAAAAACAGGGAAATGAAACCGTGAAAAGAAAGAGCTAGGGTTTAGCTCCTACCTGGTCCAGACGGCGCCGAAAATCGTCCGCAGAATCTCCCGGAATCAGCTGGTGAAAATCAAGGGGGAAGAGGCACCTCCAGAGCTCCAACAAACCAAATGCAAATGAAATGGTAAATGAGAGGTAAAAACACCTTTTAATGGCTTTTTACGTAGTACAAAGTGAAATATTAGGGTTATAATCTCATTTTCATGCAAATATTATTCATTTCTAACAAAGTTTGTTGCAGCAATTGAAAATGCAGTACTATATTTGAAAAGAGAAAAGCTAGTATATGGTAAAAAATCAAAATTTGACCATATCATCGAGCAGTTTTAGCATAAAGTTCATGCTCGTTAAAAAATAAACGCAAGATTCGAGCAGTTTTACCGTGGAATTTATGCTCGTTAAAAAATAGAAAAGCGTGAGCAAGAGTTCCCCCCAGAGTTCAAGCTCATTAAAAAATGAACCTATTTCGGTAAATAACCATTGTGATCGTAAATTTATCAGCCATAAAAAGTCTTGGTCGTGTTTTCACCTGCCACCTCCATTCCATTTGGCCGATCGTTCACCCCCATATGATTGTTTACCCATTTTGAGGAACAGCTGCGAAGAGTGATTTCACTTAGCCATCCTTGTGACACTGTCGTGATTGGAAAATTCCAACCTGTACCTGGAATCTGCCGCTATCCCTGTTTATCACTCGTTCCTCAAAAGATGAGTCTTATTTGAGCTCTTTTCAATTGACTCGTAAAATATGAAAAGTTTTCCGAGTTTTGGCCTTCCAGCTCGTTAAAAGGACCGGAAGAGCTATCCCTCCTCTAGATTTTAATCTTTTTGGACCTGGGGGATTATTGCACAAAAAGGTCGAGCGCTTGTTTTATTCGGCTCGTTAAAATTATCGAAAACTCATCCCTTCTGTATTGTTTTATACTTTTTCGGACTTAAGGGATTAGATGACGAAAAAGGAATTTTGGAGTTGACTTTCTGTACCTTTTTAGACTCTCTAAAAATGAAAAGGACCGAGTTGTCTTTGTCGCTAGACTCGTTAAACTGATTAAATAGCGACAAACTTGTCTTTAGACGAGAACGAGTTTCCCTATCGCTAGGCTCGTTAAAACATAGCGATGGGCTTGCCCGAAGGGCAGGTTATAGAACAAGCATATGTTATCCTCCTCAAGCTTGACAACTATAAAGAGGTACTGGTCAGAAATGACTGGGGAAAAATTGGGAGAACCTCAAAGCTTTAATGGTAGCAAGTCGCTCTTGAACATGACACTTTGTCCTCCATATCATATCGGGTTGGGTTGTTTCATTCACCGGTCTCATCACCATGGTCTTCGCCAAACCATCCGTATTTGGGGTAATGCTACCGATCCATCACATCAGTGTCGTTATATGTTCAAGAGATGTTGTTCAGAAAGAGTCAACCATGTCCCATCCACTGCCATACATTATCCTTCATCCACCCATGATCGCCACCCTGAATCATATCTCACAGATTGTTTTCACCTCCACTAAAATCATTAGCTCCGTTCCGTGTCACTGATGTGGGATTCATTAAGGCCCTCCTTTGACAGATCGCTTCTTGTCGACTTTAGCTCATTATCCAAGAAGTCGATCTAGGAACACCCCCCCAGTACTTTGAAGCTTGCATGCCTCAATGGCAAGTTTCTCACTTCCGGCGATAGGTATACATCAATGACCTTCGACCAGAAGATTTTGCGTGGTGTTCGACGCCAAGTCCTTTATTCACACCATGTGAATTGTACTGCAGTACCTTGAGGGTCATTGTCATTATTGGTGATTCCTCTCGCGCTTGTTAACGATTTACATTATTGACCGGTAATCAAGCAATGTCTTTCCATGTTCGACTTCAGCGCAATTCTCACATGGATCGACTTGTACTTAGAGTGAAGATCGAACGAGATTGAAGACCCCGGATCTAGTTTCATCCATCCGGGCTGCGATATATATTCAGGAAATATAAAGACATTTGATATGTACATTATTGCAGCAGATGATCATCCTACTCAAAGGATGATAATTTCAGCAGAGAATTATCAGTCTATCATCAGACGGTCGTCTGTTATATGTACCAAAATGAATTTATAAAGCTGAGAATGGGAATGCCCGCCTCAGCTAGATCATGAAAGCAGAATGAAAAAATAATGTATTGTATTGTATTTTATTACAGGGCACCTCTCAGCGATTGAATGAACTTCGGATCCTCCTGATAAATCATTTCACCCGATGAACGACCTCATACTTTAGGGGGCAACTGTTATAGACATTTTTGTGCCTAACAGCATGGAGCATGAAATGTCAATAATCTGAGGGATCCAAATTCCCTAAACATGTTGTTCTTACCCTTAGAGGAACAAGGTCAGCAAACCACAGCACTGAAAATCAGTTCTCCACCTGAAAACACTCAAAAACAAGCTATTTCTGGATCATGTCAGCTGCTCCACTGAGCATCTGTGCTGAATGTCAACTGCTCCACTCTGTACCTGCGCTGAATGTCAAATCTAATAAAGGCTACCTGCGCTGGGCGAGATTGGCCAAGTGGCACAGTCATTCTACAAGGTGTCAATTGCCCAGGAAGCTTCCAAACTGACACTTGGGTCAAGGAATTCACCTTGTGATGAGTAAGAGGGTCTTGATCTCCAAGTGGAAGCAAGAATCTCCAAGTGGACTCAAGAACTGAAGATTAACTAAAGTGGGAGAGTACACTAGTCAGCTTCATGCCAGCCTCAAGCTGACTCATCCTTTCTCCAAATCTCCTATATATAGAGCTCTCTCATGAGGTCTAAGGAGGCTGGAATTTTGTGCAAGTAATGAAGTGCTGTGTGTTTGAGTATAGAACTATTGGGTGATTTGCTTGAAGGAGGTGAAGAGGAGATTTCTTTCTGCTGGGAGGTGTTGCTGGATTGGGCCTATTATGGTTGTAACACTCTCAGAACTTTACTTCTTCCATTAATAAAGTATTTGAGGTTCTTCTATATGCATGTGTCTCAATGGTGAATTGATGCTTGTATATTTGATTTATTCTAATCCTTGAATCAATTATGGATGTATGCTTCTTGTAGTTTCCTTTTCTTGTGCTTTTACAGGATCTTTGTGTAGCTGGGCCGGTGAAAGAGCAAGGAGCTAGGAGCAAGCAGCAAAGAGGGAAGATTGGATCAACCATTAGCGGAAGATAACGGTTAGTGGATCCCCTTTCTCTTCTCTCTCTCATCTCATAAAGAAGTAATCTTGAATAGCTTTGTATTAATGGAAGAAGTAAAGTTCTGAGAGTGTTACAACCATAATAGGCCCAATCCAGCAACACCTCCCAGCAGAAAGAAATCTCCTCTTCACCTCCTTCAAGCAAATCACCCAATAGTTCTATACTCAAACCAACAGCACTTCCTTACTTGCACAAAATTCCAGCCTCCTTAGACCTCATGAGAGAGATCTATATATAGGAGATTTGGAGAAAGGATGAGTCAGCTTGAGGCTGGCATGAAGCTGACTAGTGTCCTCTCCCACTTTAGTTAATCTTCAGTTCTTAAGTCCACTTGGAGATTCTTGCTTCCACTTGGAGATCAAGACCCTCTTACTCATCACAAGGCGAATTCCTTGACCCAAGTGTTAGTTTGGAAGCTTCCTGGGCAATTGACACCTTGCAGAATGAATGTGCCACTTGGCCAATCTCGCCCAGCGCAGGTAGCCTTCATTAGATTTGACATTCAGCGCAGGTACAGAGTGGAGCAGTTGACATTCAGCGCAGATGCTCAGTGGAGCAGCTGACATGATCCAGAAATAGCTTGTTTTTGAGTGTTTTCAGTTGGAGAACTGATTTTCAGTGCTGTGGTTTGCTGACCTTGTTCCTCTAAGGGTAAGAACAACATGTTTAGGGACTTTGGATCCCTCAGATTATTGACATTTCATGCTCCATGCTGTTAGGCACAAAAATGTCTATAACAGTTGCCCCCTAAAGTATGAGGTCGTTCATCGGGTGAAATGCTTTATCAGGAGGATCCGAAGTTCATTCAATCGCTGAGAGGTGCCCTGTAATAAAATACAATACAATACATTATTTTTTCATTCTTCTTTCATGATCTAGCTGAGGCGGGCATTCCCATGCTCAGCTTTATAAATTCATTTTGGTACATATAACAGACGACCGTCTGATGATAGACTGATAATTCTCTGCTGAAATTATCATCCTTTGAGTAGGATGATCATCTGCTGCAATAATGTACATATCAAATGTCTTTATATTTCCTGAATATATATCGCAGCCCGGATGGATGAAACTAGATCCGGGGTCTTCAATCTCGTTCGATCTTCACTCTAAGTACAAGTCGATCCATGTGAGAATTGCGCTGAAGTCGAACATGGAAAGACATCGCTTGATTACCGGTCAATAATGTAAACCGTTAACAAGCGCGAGAGGAATCACCAATAATGACAATGACCCTCAAGGTACTGCAGTACAATTCACGTGGTGTGAATAAAGGACTTGGCGTCGAACACCACGCAAAATCTTCTGGTCGAAGGTCATTGATGTATACCTGTCACTGGAAGTGAGAAACTTGCCATTGAGGCATGCAAGCTTCAAAGTACTGGGGGGGGGTGTTCCTAGATCGACTTCTTGGATAATGAGCTGAAGTCGACAAGAAGCGATCTGTCAAAGGAGGGCCTTAATGAATCCCACATCAGTGACACGGAACGGAGCTAATGATTGGAGGGTCATGATGGAAATCCTAGTCCTTTCTCCTCTTGGGGAGAAGTTGGTGCACCCCACATGGCCACATTGTCGCTTCTAGGACTGACAATAGGCTTGCCTATTTGGCTATTCTCAACTAATGTAGTTCAGAACACCATGGTTCCTGAACAGTCGAGTCAACAGTTAGATGAGTCTGGAGCTACCCACCGGCCTTCTACTTCCCATAACTCTTCCTCCAATCCTTCATCTTCAAAAGGTGGGGCTAGCAAAAGTCAAGCTCCCATGGAGAAGAAGGAAAAGAAGAAGAAAGAGAAGAAGAAGAAGGAGCCTAAGGCGACTGGGGGCAAGCAAAAGACATCTAACAAAAACCTACACACAGCACAGACCGGGCCCAAATCGCCATGTGTCATATGTAGAGGCGACCACTTCCATAGAGATTGTCCCTGTATTCCCCGGATACTAAGGGACTGGTCCCCTCGATTGCACA
Organism: Pinus tabuliformis; assembly: GCA_031772625.1. Taxonomy (NCBI): domain Eukaryota; kingdom Viridiplantae; phylum Streptophyta; class Pinopsida; order Pinales; family Pinaceae; genus Pinus; species Pinus tabuliformis. Next base: position 1,238,127,964 of record CM062807.1, read on the forward strand.
ATTCGGGAGCATCAACCTCTGATAGCCAGGTTGAGTGCTTACCGTCAACCAGCGAAAGTGAAGGTTCATGACAAAAGGGAGGAGCCAGATCCCCCTGTAGACTATGCGAAGGCGATCACGCCATCCACCGTTGTCCCTTCTTAGACGAAGCGAAGAGAGTTTTGGAAGATCGTCCTGTTTCACCATTGAGACTTCCTCCTGGATACAAAAAACTCGTGCCAAGTCCTTCGTTGGTTGAAAACACAGCTGGCCCACTCAAGTGGTCAGCTGAAGCGTCAGTCATTGAAAATGAACCTACTGAATCCAGACCAGACGAAAGTATAAAGCTTGATACGGCAGTTGACCCGGTTCTTCCTTCAGAGGTTTCATCCTCAAATGACACCGTCACTGAAGATTCATCTTCAAATGACACCCTCACGGAAGAGAATAAGGATGACACCATCCAGATTCTTTTCATCAACACAGATTTTGATGGGCATCAGGGAAATGCGCCCATTCCTTTATCGAAGGAAGGAACATCGTCAGGATCGTATCCGACCGTGTATTCGGTCCCACCACCAAGCAACCTGGTTGTGTCCTTTGATTGGAACCAACTAGGCAGACCCCGGTTGCCAGCCAGTATACCATTCAGAATCATAGTCCAAATTTATAGAATGGTGATGGCTGGAACTATCATTGATGAAGGGGCATCTGTGAGTATCCTTTCCTCTGTTGCTTGGAAAGCACTGGGTTCCCCGGCGCTTTTGCCTGAGATAAGAAATCTCTCGGGCTTTGATAAAGGAACTAGTCGACCATTAGGGATCCTCCCCAATGTACCTGTTACATTGAAAGGGAAGACCGTTCAAATGAATGTGATGGTCATTCAAGGACCCTTGGATTATAACCTACTCCTTGGACGAGACTATATTTATTGCATGGGAGCTATAGTCTCCTCACTCTTTAGAGTAATGTGTTTTCCACACGAAGGAAAGGTGGTCAAGCTCGTAGACCAACTTTCATTTCCGGGATCACGCATCGCAAATAGTCAAATACCAACCCTCAATGGTCTATTTACTCAAGAAATGTCTCCACCCCAAGTCCTCCTTCCCGATGAATGCGAGTGATTTGGAAAGGTGGGACTGGAACCCAGGGGGCATGCATCCTGGTCTGCTTCGGGCAGAGGAAACCTTGGGTATAAGATAGAATTTCCGCGAAAGAATATGACTAGTCCGTACCCCAGCCATATTTGGAAGAGGGGTTGTTCTGGAATAGGATTCTTTTGTCAAGGTTATGTGTTTGATGAGTTTTAGTCATTCACCATTGTCTACTATGGGAGACAGTGCCGAAGAAAGAGATTGATTTGCGGCAGCAAATAGAACCGTCTTTGGGTAACCAGAAAGAGGCAAGCCTCACCCCTTAAAACAAATGTTTTATCGAATAAGTAGGGGCAGCCTTGAAATCCTACTTTATACCTGGGGGCATGCAAACCTTTTGGAGTGCAAGCTAGGGGCGGTTATTTATCTGTTTTTGGGATTAGCCGTTTCCGAACTTACATAATGAAAGGATGAGAGGGAGCATAGCTTTGGTAAGGCGCAAGCTCTATAAAAAATGGGATCTTTCAGGAGACATTCTTATCTTATGACTGGTATATCGAGCATTTTTAGCATAAAATTCATGCTCGTTAAAAAATAAACACAAGATTCGAGCAGTTTTACCGTGGAATTTATGCTCGTTAAAAAATAGAAGAGCGTGAGCAAGAGTTCCCCCCAGAGTTCAAGCTCATTAAAAAATGAACCTATTTCGGTAAATAACCATTGTGATCGTAAATTTATCAGCCATAAAAAGCCTTAGTCGTGTTTTCACCTGCCACCTCCATTCCATTTGGCCGATCATTCACCCACATATGATTGTTTACCCATTTTGAGGAACAGCTGCGAAGAGTGATTTCACTTAGCCATCCTTGTGACACTGCCGTGATTGGAAAATTCCAACTTGTACCTGGAATCTGCCGCTATCCCTGTTTATCACTCGTTCCTCAAAAGACGAGTCTTCTTTGAGCTCTTTTCAATTGACTCGTAAAATATGAAAAGTTTGCCAAGTTTTGGCCTTCCAGCTCGTTAAAAGGACCAGAAGAGCTATCCCTCCTCTAGATTTTAATCTTTTTGGACCTGAGGGATTATTGCACAAAAAGGTCGACCGCTTTTTTTATTCGGCTCGTTAAAGTTATCGAAAATTCATCCCTTCTGTATTGTTTTATACTTTTTCAGACTTAAGGGATTAGATGACGAAAAAGGAACTTTGGAGTTAACTTTCTGTACCTTTTCAGACTCTCTAAAAATGAAAAGGACCGAGTTGTCGTTGTCGCTAGACTCGTTAAAATGATTAAATAGCGACAAACTTGTCTTTAGACGAGAACGAGTTTCCCTATCGCTAGGCTTGTTAAAACATAGCGATGGGCTTGCCCGAAGGGCAGGTTATAGAACAAGCATATGTTATCCTCCTCAAGCTTGACAAAAATAAAGAGGTACTGGTCAGAAATGACTGGGGAAAAATTGGGAGAACCTCAAAGCTTTAATGGTAGCAAGTCGCTCTTGAACATGACACTTTGTCCTCCGTATCACATCGGGTTGGGTTGTTTCATTCACCGGTCTCATCACCATGGTCTTCGCCAAACCATCCGTATTTGGGGTAATGCTACCGATCCATCACATCAGTGTCGTTATATGTTCAAGAGATGTGTTCAGAAAGAGTCAATCGTGTCCCATCCACTGCCATACATTATCCTTCATCCACCCATGATCGCCACCCTGAATCATATCTCACAGATTGTTTTCACCTCCACTAAAATCATTAGCTCCGTTCCGTGTCATTGATGTGGGATTCATTAAGGCCCTCCTTTGACGGATCGCTTCTTGTCGACTTCAGCTCATTATCCAAGAAGTTGATCTAGGAACAACCCCCCCAGTACTTTGAAGCTTGCATGCCTCAATGGCAAGTTTCTCACTTCCGGCAACAGGTATACATTAATGACCTTCGACCAGAAGATTTTGCGTGGTGTTCGACGCCAAGTCCTTTATTCACACCACGTGAATTGTACTGCAGTACCTTGAGGGTCATTGTCATTATTGGTGACTCCTCTCGCGCTTGTTAACGGTTTACATTATCAACCGGTAATCAAGCGATGTCTTTCCATGTTCGACTTCAGCGCAATTCTCACATGGATCGACTTGTACTTAGAGTGAAGATCGAACGAGTTTTGAAGACCCCGGATCTAGTTTCATCCATCCGGGCTGCGATATATATTCAGGAAATATAAAGACATTTGTTATGTACATCATTGCAGCAGATGATCATCCTAGTCAAAGGATGATAATTTCAGCAGAGAATTATCAGTCTACCATCAGACGATCGTCTGTTCTATGTACCAAAATGAATTTATAAAGCTGAGCATGGGAATGCCCGCCTCAGCTAGATCATGAAAGAAGAATGAAAAATAATGTATTGTATTGTATTTTATTACAGGGCACCTCTCAACGATTGAATGAACTTCGGATCCTCCTGATAAAGCATTTCACCCGATAAACGACCTCATACTTTAGGGGGCAACTGTTATAGACATTTTTGTGCCTAACAGCATGAAGCATGAAATGTCAATAATCTGAGGGATCCAAAGTCCCTAAACATGTTGTTCCTACCCCTAGAGGAACAAGGTCAGCAAACCACAGCACTGAAAATCAGTTCTCCACCTGAAAACACTCAAAAACAAGCTATTTCTGGATCATGTCAGCTGCTCCACTGAGCATCTGCGCTGAATGTCAACTGCTCCACTCTGTACCTGCGCTGAATGTCAAAATCAATGAAGGCTACCTGCGCTGGGCGAGATTGGCCAAGTGGCACAGTCATTCTGCAAGGTGTCAAATGCCCAGGAAGCTTCCAAAATGACACTTGGATCAGGGAATTCGCCTTGTGATGAGTAAGAGGATCTAGATCTTCAAGTGGAAGCAAGAGACTCCAAGTGGACTCAAGAACTGAAGATTAACTAAAGTGGGAGAGGACACTAGTCAGCTTCATGCCAGCCTCAAGCTGACTCATCCTTTCTCCAAATCTCCTATATATAGAGCTCTCTCATGAGGTCTAAGGGGGCTGGAATTTTGTGCAAGTAAGGAAGTGTTGTTGGTTTGAGTATAGAACTATTGGGTGATTTGCTTGAAGGAGGTGAAGAGGAGATTTCTTTCTGCTGGGAGGTGTTGCTGGATTGGGCCTATTATGGTTGTAACACTCTCAGAACTTTACTTCTTCCATTAATAAAGTATTTGAGGTTCTTCTATATGCATGTGTCTCAATGGTGAATTGATGCTTGTATATTTGATTTATTCTAATCCTTGAATCAATTATGGATGTATGCTTCTTGTAGTTTCCTTTTCTTGTGCTTTTACAGTATCTTTGTGTAGCTGGGCCGGTGAAAGAGCAAGGAGCTAGGAGCAAGCAGCAAAGAGGGAAGATTGGATCAACCATTAGCGGAAGATAACGGTTAGTGGATCCCCTTTCTCTTCTCTCTCTCATCTCATAAAGAAGTAATCTTGAATAGCTTTGTATTCAGTTGTTGCTGAGGTACTATCACCCTTAGAGTGGGATAGGGTCATTCCGTATTGGATACTTTTCCCAACAACAAATTGGCGACTCCACTGGGGAGAAGTTAGTGCGCCCCACATGGCCACATTGTCGCTTCCAGGACTGACAATAGGCTTGCCTATTTGGCTATTCTCAACTAATGTATTGGATACTTTTCAAAAACCCCAGCAGTATTGACTGATCCGTTTCCTAATCCAGGTCAAAATCTGGTTGCTAATCAAAATGCTTCCCGATCCCAAGTGCTTATGTTGTCTACCTCAAAGCAGCAAAATAATGCTTTGACGAGGAATAAGGATTACAGGAATCCAAAGCTGTCGAACAACAAGGCTAATGAACAACCTAGTAGTTCGACAACAACTTTGACCGAAGTTGTGCCACCCATCGTCCCTGAGCCAATAATAAAGTCGCAAAAGGGAGCAGTACACAAATCGACATTTAATCCTTGTGTGAGAATAGCACAGATAGAGGACCTGGCCCAATCGCCGTCCGTTATGTCGACACTTGAGGTACCGCAAAATTGCCCCTCCCAAGAGCAAGCTTTATTATCAGCAATAGGTGGGATTGGCCCAATGGATTCCAATCTTGTGGCCTTTAATCATAAAGGATATGACCCTCAGTTACCAGCTCAACTAGCTTTCCTTATTCAAGTGAAAGCCCTCAACAAAACTATTCATCGAACAATTATTGATGAGGGGGCATCTACATGTATTATGTCGATGAGTTGCTGGAAAACTTTAGGATCTCCAACCTTGTCACAGTCTCCGACAACGTTAAAAGCATTTGACGGAAGGACATATACCCCATATGGTATCCTAAATAACTTGAAAGTTGAACTAGAAGGGAAAATAGTAGAAATAGATGTTGAAGTCATAGATGGGAATCTTGATTACAACATCCTACTAGGAAGACCATGGATATATGCCATGGCAGCTGTTGTATCGACCTATTTCAGAAAGATTGCATTTCCCTTTCGAGGAGGGATTACAATCGTCGATCAGCAAAACTTCCTCCCCAATGGTTCTCAAGTTACTGGAAGCATTCCCATGACCCATGGAAGTAATCATTCACTCCAAAATATCGGAGTAGGTCTCCTAAAAGACCCTACCTTAATGGGTACTTTTGCCCTACCGCCTCCGAGTAATCTGGCGAAAGTGGCCACAGTGGAATATGAAACCTTATATATCTAATGGATTTGGGTTCCGAGGACGGTTCTTATCTCGTGTCAACCTCGTTAAAAAATGAAACAAGGAGTCATGAGGAGAGTTCTTCTACTATGTCAACCTCATTAAAAAATGAAACAAATCCCCTTTTCAAATCTCAAAGGTAAACCTTCATTCCAATCACCAAGTTGAATGCAATGAAGCTTGGGGGGCATGCACCTCGATTTGCGTTATTATGCTGGGGGCATACAGACTTATCATCGAGCAGTTTTACCGTGGAATTTATGCTCATTAAAAAATAGAAAAGCGAGATTCGAGCAGTTTTAGCACATAGTTCATGCTCGTTAAAAAATAAACATAAGATTGAGCAGTGTTTTGGCGCATTCAAGCTCGTTAAAAAATGAACCTATCCCGGTAAATAACCACTGTGATCGTAAATTTATCAGCCATAAAAAAGCCTTGGTCGTGTTTTGCAATTGCCACCTCCACCGTCATTTGGCCGATCGTTCACCTCCATATGATTGTTTACCTATTTTGAGGAACAACTGCGAAGAGTGATTTCACCTAGCCATCCTTGTGACACTGCCGTGATTGGAAAATTCCAACCTGTACCTGGAATCTGCTGCTATCCCTGTTAATCACTCGTTCCTCAAAAGACGAGTCTTCTTTAAGCTCTTTTCAACTGACTCGTAAAATATGAAAAGTTTGCCGAGTTTTGGCCTTCCAGCTCGTTAAAGTAACCGGAAGAGCTATCCCTCCTCTAGATTTTAATCTTTTTGGACCCGAGGGATTATTGCACAAAAAGGTCGAGCGCCTGTTTTATTCGGCTTGTTAAAGTTATCGAAAACTCATCCCTTCTGTATTGTTTTATACTTTTTCGGACTTAAGGGATTAGATGACAAAAAAGGAATTTTGGAGTTAACTTTCTGTACCTTTTCAGACTCTCTAAAAATGAAAAGGACCGAGTTTTCCTTGTCGTTAGACTCGTTAAAATGATTAAATAGCGACAAACTTGTCTTTAGACGAGAACGAGTTTCCCTATCGCTAGGCTCGTTAAAACATAGAGATGGGCTTGCCCGAAGGGCAGGTTATAGAACAAGCAGATGTTATCCTCCTCAAGCTTGACAAAAATAAAGAGGTACTGGTTAGAAATGACTGGGGAAAAATTGGGAGAACCTCAAAGCTTTAATGGTAGCAAGTCGCTCTTGAACATGACATTTTTCCTCCGTATCACATCGGGTTGGGTTGTTTCATTCACCGGTCTCATCACCATGGTCTTCGCCAAACCATCCACATTTGGGGTAATGCTACCGATCCATCGCATCAGTGTCGTTATATGTTCAGGAGATGTTGTTCAGAAAGAGTCAACCGTGTCCCATCCACTGCCATACATTATCCTTCATCCACCCATGATCGCCACCCTGAATCATATGTCACAGACTGTTCTCACCTCCACTAAAATCATTAGCTTCGTTCCGTGTCACTGATGTGGGATTCATTAAGGCCCTCCTTTGATAGATCGCTTCTTGTCGACTTCAGCTCATTATCCGAGAAGTTGATCTAGGAACACCCCCCTCCGTACTTTGAAGCTTGCATGCCTCAATGGCAAGTTTCTCACTTCCGGCGACAGGTATACCTCAATGACCTTCGACCAAAAGATTTTGCGTGGTGTTCGACGCCAAGTCCTATATTCACACCACGTGAATTGTACTATAGTACCTTGAGGGTCATTATCATTATCGGTGATTCCTCTCGCGCTTGTTAACGGTTTACATTATTGACCAGTAATCAAGCGATGTCTTTCCATGTTCGACTTCAGCACAATTCTCACATGGATTGACTTGTACTTAGAGTGAAGATCGAACGAGTTTGAAGACCCCGGATCTAGTTTCATCCATCCGGGCTGCGATATATATTCAGGGAATATAAAAGCATTTGATATGTACATTATTCCAGCAGATGATCATCCTACTCAAAGGATGATAATTTCAGCAGAGAATTATCAGTCTACCATCAGACGGTCGTCTGTTATATGTACCAAAATGAATTTATAAAGCTGAGCATGGGAATGCCCGCCTTAGCTAGATCATGAAAGCAGAAGGAAAAATAATGTATTGTATTGTATTTTATTACAGAGAACCTCTCAGCGATTGAATGAACTTCGGATCCTCCTGATAAAGCATTTCACCCGATAAACGACCTCATACTTTAGGGGGCAACTGTTATAGACATTTTTGTGCCTAACAACATGAAGCATGAAATGTCAATAATCTAAGGGATCCAAAGTCCCTAAACATGTTGTTCCTACCCCTAGAGGAACAAGGTCAACAAACCACAGCACTGAAAATCAGTTCTCCACCTGAAAACACTCAAAAACAAGCTATTTCTGGATCATGTCAGCTGCTCCACTGAGCATCTGTGCTGAATGTCAACTGCTCCACTCTGTACCTGCGCTGAATGTCAAAAGCAATGAAGGCTACCTGCGCTGGGTGAGATTGGCCAAGTGGCACAGTCATTCTGCAAGGTGTCAATTGCCCAGGAAGCTTCCAAAATGACACTTGGATCAAGGAATTCGCCTTGTGATGAGTAAGAGGGTCTTGATCTCCAAGTGTAAGCAAGAATCTCCAATTGGACTCAAGAACTGAAGAATAACTGAAGTGGGAGAGGACACTAGTCAGCTTCATGCCAGCCTCAAGCTGACTCATCCTTTCTCCAAAACTCCTATATATAGAGCTCTCTCATGAGGTCTAGGGAGGCTGGAATCTTGTGACTGTAAGGAAGTGCTGTTGGTTTGAGTATAGAACTATTGGGTGATTTGCTTGAAGGAGGTGAAGAGGAGATTTCTTTCTGCTGGGAGGTGATGCTGGATTGGGCCTTTTATGGTTGTATCACTTCCTGAACTTTACTTCTTCCATTAATAAAGTATTTGAGGTTCTTCTATATGCATATGTCTCAATGGCGTATTGATGCTTGTATATTTGATTTATGCTAATCCTTGAATCAATTATGGATGTATGCTTCTTGTAGTTTCCTTTTTTTGTGCTTTTACAGGATCTTTGTGTAGCTGGGCCAGTGAAAGAGCAAGGAGTCGGGAGCAAGCAGCAAAGAGGGAAGATTGGATCAATCATTAGCGGAAGATAACGGTTAGTGGTTCTCCTTCCCCTCTCTCTTACATCTCATAAAGAAGTAACCTTGAATAGCTTTGCATTCGGTTGTTGCTGAGGTACTATCACCCTTAGAGTGGGATAGGGTCATTCCGTATTGGATACTTTTCCCAACAACCATACTTCCTACTCCACTTCCTTACTTCCTTACTTCCTTGGATACTTTTATATGCATTGCACTTCCTTACTTCCATACTTTAGGGGGCAACTGTTATAGGCATTTTTGTGCCTAACAGTTGTTGCTGAGGTACTATCACCCTTAGAGTGGGATAGGGTCATTCCGTATTGGATACTTTTCCCAACAACCATACTTCCTACTCCACTTCCTTACGTCCTTACTTCCTTGGATACTTTTATATGCATTGCACTTCCTTACTTCCATACTTTAGGGGGCAACTGTTATAGACATTTTTGTGCCTAACAGCATGAAGCATGAAATGTCAATAATCTGAGGGATCCAAAGTCCCTAAACATGTTGTTCTTACCCCTAGAGGAACAAGGTCAGCAAACCACAGCACTGAAAATCAGTTCTCCACCTGAAAACACTCAAAAACAAGCTATTTCTGGATCATGTCAGCTGCTCCACTGAGCATCTGCGCTGAATGTCAACTGCTCCACTCTGTACCTGCGCTGAATGTCAAAATCAATGAAGGCTACCTACGCTGGGTGAGATTGGCCAAGTGGCACAGTCATTCTGCAAGGTGTCAAATGCCCAGGAAGCTTCCAAAATGACACTTGGATCAGGGAATTCGCCTTGTGATGAGTAAGAGGATCTAGATCTCCAAGTGGAAGCAAGAGACTCCAAGTGGACTCAAGAACTGAAGAATAACTAAAGTGGGAGAGGACACTAGTCAGCTTCATGCCAGCCTCAAGCTGACTCATCCTTTCTCCACATCTCCTATATATAGAGCTCTCTCATGAGGTCTAAGGAGGCTGGAATTTTGTGCAAGTAAGGAAGTGCTGTTGGTTTGAGTATAGAACTATTGGGTGATTTGCTTGAAGGAGGTGAAGAGGAGATTTCTTTCTGCTGGGAGGTGTTGCTGGATTGGACCTATTATGGTTGTAACACTCTCAGAACTTTACTTCTTCCATTAATAAAGTATTTGAGGTTCTTCTATATGCATGTGTCTCAATGGTGAATTGATGCTTGTATATTTGATTTATTCTAATCCTTGAATCAATTATGGATGTATGCTTCTTGTAGTTTCCTTTTCTTGTGCTTTTACAGGATCTTTGTGTAGCTGGGCCGGTGAAAGAGCAAGGAGCTAGGAGCAAGCAGCAAAGAGGGAAGATTGGATCAACCATTAGCGGAAGATAACGGTTAGTGGATCCCCTTTCTCTTCTCTCTTACATCTCATAAAGAAGTAATCTTGAATAACTTTGTATTCAGTTGTTGCTGAGGTACTATCACCCTTAGAGTGGGATAGGGTCATTCCGTATTGGATACTTTTCCCAACAACAAATTGGCGACTCCACTGGGGATCGTATCTTGTTGGTTGTTTGTGTTTTTGCTATTCATTTCATAAACATGGGGAGTACCGAATCGAACTGTATTTGGATTTTTCAAATACAAAGTAGAGGGCAACTACTCTAGCTCAGTTTCTGGGCAAGTTTATGATTTGAAGAGCTGATCCACAAGGACTCTAATAAGCTCTTAGTGATAGCTTTTCATCCTCCTTTACATCCCTTAGTGTGTCCTTGACTGATAGCTTCTGATTTGAGCAAAAACTGTGAATTTTTGAGCAATCTGTGACCTGGAAACCAAGAGAAACGAAAGTTTCGTTCTTCAGTGCAGGCTGTACAAAGGTTGTTTGCATTTCAGCGCAGTTCCCGAAGGGGCTACCTGCGCTGAAGGTCAAACAGATAGTGTCCCACCTGCGCTGGACCAGTCTTGCCTTGTGCTACTGGGGTTTCCTGTTGTTTCTTGCCATGTTTTCACTCTTGTTTTTGCTGTTTGTTACCAGTCAATGTGCCTATCTGAAACCAACTTTCCTTGTCACTATTCTGCCTCGGTTGTATAAAGAAACTGTGTTTGTTCTTTGTGTATTTCTTGTGCATTTACAGTTTCCCATAACGAAAGTGAATTAGTCTTGCTGTGGCCTCTTAGATCTAGACCTGTGATAAAGTGTCGTTTTGATCTTAAGAGTTAGTTTATTTGCTGTTCATAGCTGATTGAGCTTTTTCTTTCATCATATGGTTTGAATTTATATATTTCTAGTGTCGAAACAAGTAAATCTTAAGGTGTCTTTTGATTTTGGACAAGCTTGTTTGCTTTCACTTGAAATTGAATTCAAAGTTATACAACAGCTTTCTTTTTGTATTGCATAAACATTAAGAAAGAGAAAAGAAATACCTGCATTTTTTGCATTTTGCATATAAGTTTGTATGTTGATTTAGGGAAAAAGTGCATTAGCGAGTGCTCTTTGATCTGTGTGAAAAGATTTTGTCTCTCTTTTCCCTCAGTAGTTAAGATTTTCATAAGTCAAAAAGATTGGAAAAAGCTTGCTTCTCATCTTAGACTGCATTTAGGAATTTGTATCAATACATCTCGTGGTGAACCTTGAAAGGAAAACTTTAAAAAGATCAACTTAAAATATATTGAATGAACCTAACAACGCTTTGAAACATAACGCAAACATCTAGAGGTCTAAGCTAGAGACGTGTTCCGGCATCGTTAAACGTAGTGACTGTCGATCTCGACGAAGGTGGGTGATTCCTCCTGAGAGTCGGTGGCACTAATACGGACTTGTGCTCCCACGTACCGTCGCGTATATATTGGGAGACCCCTATAGGATCAAAGCCTTTATCCATAGGAAACCGTGTCGGCCGCCCTACTGATCGCAATGCAGTGAACACAGCATTCACGAAGATCGACCACTCGGACCGTAAAACGTATTCTGTGGTTTTGCGAAAGGTTTGGCACACCCTCTGCCTAGATCTCCAGAGAAGTTTCTTTTGGCCTTTTTCAAACTCTATAACTGAAAAAGTCCAACCGAGCATTTGTCACTTCGGGCTCGTTAATACATCGAAGGAGACTAGAGTCATCTTTAGCTTTTTCTCGACTCTTAAAAAGTGAAAAAGCAAGTTGTGTCTAAAAGCGTCTAATAAAATTCATTCAATTCGGAAACACAAATTTCCCCTTTTAATATTTTGGTTGATCGAGTAATCCGCAATCGTGGAAGAAAGTCAATTGAAACCCGTCGTTCGCGGAGGCTTACGAGTCAACCGTCTTTGTCCCCGGAATCGAAAACAGTACGAGCAAAGCGAACTCGTTTAACCGGTTCAAAATCTCCTTTGAAAGTTAGAACAAGTGTTCCAACTGAAACTGAGGTTCCGGTTACTCCTAACATTTCTGGAAACCCTGCCTCTATAGAAGAAGTTCAACAGCCACAGAAGGACAGTAATACTGATCCTAGTATGGGGGCAAATACTTGTGTAACTGAACCAGTTCCATCTGTAACCGGTCCAGAGAGTTTTGTTCCTCAAACAACTGTCGTTGTCGAATCAACCACTTCTTCGGCACCAGAAATATTTTACGGACCTGACGGTCTTCCTCTTCCACCAGGTTTGATTGCGATAGAGGAAATTGCAGAGGATCCGCAAGCAAGTACTCCAACTCATTTTGGAGTCGGGGTCACTCTATTTCCTTCATCAGAAGTTAATCCACCACAAGTGGAAGTTCCTATAGAATCGCTAGGCAATCTATTGGATAGAATTAAAATGTCTGAACAACCGTCATCGTCTAGGACTGTGTCAAATGACACAGCGACAGCAGAAGCCCCTGCCGTCACTCCAACGATGTTTGCCGGCATACCAGCTGTCCCAACTAGCTCTCAACAGCTAGAAGGAGTCCACCAAGGGACTATTTCGACAGTATGGTTTGTTCCAGTTTGTTCATCCAGAGTAATGCCCGGTAACTCTTATGTTGAAACTCGCCAAATTGATCCATTTGGAGGTCAATCTGGGCCATCAATCCCTTGTAGTTCCGGATTGCTACCGTATGGGGGGCAATATGCCCTTTCATTACCCCCTTCGGGAGGGTCACGACAATGTTCAGGTTATACTGGAATTGCATCAAGTAGTTGGGTACCTATGCTACCTCAACAACCAAGGATTGTATATTCTATGCAACAGTGTGTACCTGTGATGAACATCCCAACCACACCGGCTATTGTAACCATGTCGCAAGTTCAAGCAATGCCTGTTACATGTCAACCTCAAATCTCTCAGGTTGTAATGCAACAGTCGCTTGACCATGGGTCACAACCACAATTGCCAACTGGTGGGACGACACAAGTACAAACGGGTACAATTACCCCACACCTTGGTCCAATGGCTAGCATGGCGCAACAGAACATGGCGTCACATCCATGGCTTGTACAATACCAACAACCGCAATTCCAGCAAGTATACCAAGGTTCTGAACAGCAGATCTTTGCGAATAGTGGACAACCGCATATCCAAAACGGTCAAAACCAACCACTTTACAGTGGTCAAGTCCACCAACCGTATCAGTCATACCAACATCAATTACATTATGCTGGTATGCAAAAACCCACTGCTCAAGCGATTCCATCGTACCCTGGTTACGCTTCGCCTAACCTGAATCAACAGTTACCATTCGTGGCAACTTTGGAGTTACCTGATTTACATCGGTTAACGAACGATCCGATTGCTTATGCCCCTTGGTGGCCAGCGATTCCTCATAAAATTCCATCTGACATTCCTAAATTCAATGGAAATCCAGGTGAAGACCCATCGAATCACGTGATGACCTTTCATCTGTGGTGTTCGTCGAACACCCTTAACGACGATTCGATAAGACTTCGCCTTTTTCAGAGGACATTGACAGGTCCAGCGGCTAAATGGTATATTGAATTGCCAAGAGCCTCTTTCGACAATTTTAGTTCCCTGGCCACGACTTTCTTAACCTACTTTCAATTACCGATAAGGTATGAAACGGGAACAGAAATATTAACCAACTTCAAACAGACAACTGCTACCCATATATCTGATCATATACATGAGTGGCGTCGTCGTCGTAGGATGGTGAAAACATATGTTCCCGATCAGCTACTAGCTGAATGGTTTATAAAGTCGTTACTTCCGGCTATTACGGAGGATGTGGCCAAGGGGGGAGTCGTAACAGAGGAGCAAGTGATTGCTCGTGCACAATATTTGGACTTAGTGTATACTCAGTCCGGCACGCTCTATGACAAAATACCTGACGCCCCTAGACCGGAATTTTCAATTCCTCCCCCTCCTAAATCAAATAGTGACTCTCATACCGGTGATGGTGTGATTGGCACCGCAAACACGAAGTCGATAAAGGCTTCCGCAAAGAAAGCCCGTAAGAATTCGGATCAAAATGCAAAAGGAGAAATTCTTGCTTCGGAAGTAAATGCCGTATCAGAAGATAAAGGCAAAGAAACCAATCAACCAGGAAGCAAGAAGAAAAAGCAAAACAAAGGGAAGAAGAAAAAACAAGGTGAATCATCGCCTAAGGAAAATTCTTCAAACCCTCCTGGGAAAGGGAAACAAATCTATCCATGTCAGATATGTGATGATGAGGATCATTACACAAGGAATTGCCCATTCAAAGCTGAGTTAAAGAGGTTCTTTAAAAGTTCCCAAACATCAGCTGTGTTAACCGATCCGTTTCCTAACCCAGGTCAAAATCTGGTTGATAGTGGAAATGCTTCCCCGTCACAAGTACTTATGTTGTCGGTTTCGAAACAGCAGAATGATGCTTTGATTTCGACAAGGAATAAAGATTATGGGAATCCTCAGATGTCGAACGAAAAAGGTAAAGATCAACCAAGTAGTTTGACAACAACTTCGACGGAAGTTGTGCCACCCATCATCCCTGAATTAAAAATAAAACCACCAAAGGGTGTAGTACACAAGTCGACATTTAATCCTCGCGCCAGAGCGGCACAGCATTATAGCATAGTGGAATATTTGGCTCAATCGCCATCCGCTATGTCGACTCTTGAGGTGCTACAAAATTGTCCAACCCAAAGGCAGGCGTTGTTATCAGCAATTGGTGGGGTAGATCCTAAGGATTCCAATCTTGTATCCTTTGATCACAAGGGATATGATCCTCAGTTACCGGCTCAACTAGCTTTCCTTATTCAAGTGAAAGCCCTCAACAAAACTGTCCACAGAACGATTATTGATGAGGGGCCATCAACATGTATTATGTCGATGAGCTGCTGGAAAACTTTAGGATCTCCAACCTTGTCACGATCTTCGACGACATTAAAAGCTTTCGACGGAAGGACTTATACCCCTTACGGTATCCTTAATAACTTGAAAGTTGAACTAGGAGGAAAAACAGTAGAAATTGATGTAGAAGTCATTGATGGAAATCTTGACTATAACATCCTACTGGGTAGACCATGGATTTATGCCATGGCAGCTGTTGTGTCGACTTATTTTAGGAAGATCGCATTCCCGTTTGAAGGAGGGATTAGGATCGTCGACCAACAGAATTTCCTCCCTAATGGTTCGCAAGTTACAGGAAGCATTCCCATGATCCATGAAAGTAACCATTCAATTCAAGATATCGGAGTAGGATTATTGAAAGACCCCACATTGATGGGAACTTTCGCGCTACCACCTCCTATTAATTCAGGAAATATACCGTTTGTAGCAACCTGCAACATGATATCTTCCACGAAGGTCAACATGGATCATGCAATGGTATTGTCCCCAAGCCCTTTGGAAATATTGTAGCAATCAATGTTTCAGGCATGGGAGGCGAGCCCAAATCAACGCTCGTCAAGCGTTTGGGTAGATAGGTCTAGAGAATATGGAACCCCATTAGATCCTTGGTCGAAAGTGCATGGGACTGACGAAGGAATCTTACAATCAATGATGATTAAGGGGGCACCATGGAATGATCACCACCATCGTTCCCTTCTTCCGGAATATGAAGAAAATACTCAAAGTGACCTTTATCACCCTTCAGTATTTGAATTCCTAACAAATACTGTAAATACGGTGGATTCCGAGCGAAACCTATCCAATATTGAAGAGACTATAGCCATAAATATCTCGACCAAGACAGATGTTGTAGAGAATATTTATGTCGGCAAAGGTTGTTCCCCTTCAGAACTGGAAATATATAACGCTCTTTTTCGCGAATTTAGAGATGTCTTTGCTTGGTCATATGATGAAATGCCAGGCATCGACTCGAGTATAGTTGAACATGAAATTAAAATGTATCCCGATGTCAAACCAGTAAGACAACGGCTTCGGAAAGTGCACCCGAAGAAAGCCGCTGCCATTAAGGCAGAAGTTGAAAAACTTCTCCATGCTGGGTTCATCTACCCAGTTCCTCTAACCGATTGGGTATCGAATATTGTCCCTGTTATGAAAAAACAAGGGACGATTAGAGTGTGTGTTGATTATAGGGATGTAAACCAAGCTTGTCCTAAGGACAACTACCCTACACCCTTCATCGACCAGATAATTGATGAATGCGCCGGATGTGAAATCTTTTCATTTATGGATGGATTTTCCGGGTATAATCAAATAAATATCCGCCCACAGGACCAGTCAAAGACTGCATTTATTTGTCCGTGGGGCACATTCGCTTATCGAAAATTACCCTTTGGTTTAAAGAACACAGGGGCGACGTTCCAGAGGGCGATGAATTATGCCTTCCATGACATCAAGAACATTGTTCAACCTTATCTCGACGATCTTCCGGCTCATTCGCGAAAGCGGACTGATCACCCGCAGCATTTAAGAGCGATATTTCTACGTTGCCGACACTACAAGATAAGACTCAATCCGCACAAATGTGTGTTTTGCGTCGGTTCTGGTCATTTACTTGGCTTTGTAGTCTCTAAAGATGGGATTCGTCTCGACCCCTGTAAGGTTCAGGCAATCATTAATTTGCCTCCACCTTCAAATTTGCTTCAGATTCAGAAACTCTAAGGGAAAGCAAACTTTCTGAGGAGGTTCATTCCGAATTACGCAGAACTTGCTAAGGGTTATACTCGTCTTTTGAAAAAGGATGTACCTTTTTTCTGGGACCAGGTGGCGCAAGCTTCCTTTGATGCTCTGAAAGAATTTCTAGTAAAAGCATCATTAATGTACGCCCCAGACTATCAAAGAGATTTTAACCTGTATCTGGCTGCAGCGGATACGACCATTGCGATGGTTTTAGTTCAAGAAGTCGATGGAATTGAACATCCTATCTATTATTTAAGTAAAAATTTAAACGATACAGAAAGTAAATATTCTTATGTTGAAAAACTAGCGCTTGCAGCTGTTCAAGGGGTTCAAAGGTTTCGACATTATGTCCTCTTTCGGAAAACTACCATCTTGTCAGATTGCAACCCTATGACTTATATACTGTCGCGACAGTTGCTGGGGGGCAAATATTCAAAATGGATAGCGATCCTTCAAGAGTTTGATCTGGAATTTGTGAAATCCAAATCAAAGAAAGCTCTAGTTTTCGCAGAATTATTGTGCGATCTCCCATCATCGTCCAACGATGAAACATCAGAAGAGTCAATCGTGGACGAAAGTTTGTTTTTGATATCTGTAAGCGATGAGTGGTATGGAGATATCATAGTTTATCTCCAAACCCAAAAATTCAGGCTTAACACCTCTCGCTCCGAACAAAAACGTATACGATACCAAGCAAAATACTACATGATCGTCGGTGATACACTTTACCATCGTGGTGTCGATACAGTTCTGAGGAGGTGCCTTACCCATGAGGAGGCCGAAAAGGCCCTGAATGATTGTCATTCAGGCGCGGGTGGGGGGCATCATTCTGGATATGCAACAGCACAAAGAATCTTATGAGCAGGATACTTCTGGCCAACCATGTTCAAAGATTGCATAACAGCAGTCAGAAGTTGCCATGCTTGTCAAATCTCTGATAGCAAAACCAGACGACCACCCGCACCTTTACAGCTGATAGTTGCTGTTGGGCCCTTCGCCAAGTGGGGCATCGATTTCATGCAATTTAACCCCACCTCGACCGGGGGGCATGGGTATATTATAGTCGCTGTTGACTATTTTACAAAATGGGCCGAGGCGATGCCTACATTGGATAACACTGGTGAAACAGCTGCCCTTTTCTTTTTCAATCATGTAGTTGCCAGGTTCGGCGTACCACAGGCTATAGTTACAAATCATGGATCGCATTTTCGCAATCACATGATGGTCGAATTAGCTGCCAAGCTAGGGCTATCTCACGACAGCTCTACCCCATATTATCCGCAAGCCAACGGACAAGTTGAGGCAATCAACAAGGTCCTGAAGCGTATGTTGCAAAGGATGATCGGGGTTCATAAAAGAAGATGGCACCTAATCCTGTACTCAGCTTTGTGGGCTTACCGGACCTCGGTAAAGAATGCAACCGGGTTCACGCCTTTTCAACTGGTGTATGGCCTGGAAGCAGTCTTGCCGATCCAGTGCGAAATTTCATCGCTTAAACTCACAATCGATCTTCTCCCCGGAACTTCAGAAGAAGAGGCTCGTTTCCTGGAATTAATCCAGTTGGATGAAACCCGTCGTGACGCCGCTTTGGCTAACGAGGCCCATAAGAAACGAGTCAAGGCTCAGTTTGACAAAAATGTCAAACCCCGTGTCTTCTCAGAAGGTGATTTGGTCTTGCTTTATGACCAAGAATCCGATAAATTGGGAGCAGGTAAATTCAAATCCTTATGGATGGGCCCCTATATTGTTAAAAGGGTGTTAGCAAAAGGAGCCTACGAGTTAAACGATTACGATGGAATTCCACTGGCGCAGCCCCGCAACAGGTTGTACCTCAAGCGTTACTATGCTTAAATAGTAACCTGCATGCTTTTGTTGTATTTTGTTTTCGCTAAAGTATTTGTTCTGGTCGAATGATCCACCTTTTTCATTTGTGGCAGATGTCGAACCTTATGGAGACATGTGTTGGATATGCCGACGGAGCGAGTCGTAGTTTGCGGAACCTGTCTTCCGCGGCCTGGGCCATTTTTGATCCAAGCGGCGAGTTAGTAAGTTTCAGAGGTGTATGTATTGGGCAATCAACGAATAACATCACTGAGTATAGCGCGTTGATAGAACTACTCTCTGATTCCATCACACGTGGCATACGCCGACTAATTGTCAGGCTAGACTCACAGCTCGTAATACTACAACTCAATGGTATATATTCTGTTCGCAATCCAGCTATTTATCGCATGTTCCTAAGGGTTAAGATCTTGGAAAGATGATTTGATTCAATTCAATATCAACATATTTCAAGAAATTTAAACACATTAACCGACTCATTAGCGAACTATGACTTAGATAGACATTTGCAACATTTATAAAAAGGACACATCGTCAAATATTGTACATATGGATCACATAAATCAACTAGAATAAAATCCGAAAATCAAAATATATAAGCTATTTATATAAGTTCATACATAATGTTCTGTAACCAAGAAAAAATTGGTCATATGACCTAAAAACTCAAAAAGATGCTAGGGGGCACCCTAGCCTTGTGGTGCTCATGATAGTACGTCACGGCCTGTGCGATCATGCGCAAGAGATGAGTCCATCGTCTAGGCACACCAATGGTATGCCGTTGCAGCTGTAAAGGTAACTCGTCAATCTGTACATCCGGAAGGCCATGAGTAAGGCTCTCAACCTGCTCCTGCACAGCTGTAAGTGTCTCAGTGTCGTCAAGATCGCGAATAACAACTCTCCTAGCAGTCTCCCCTGCCGGGGCAGCAGCTGGCGATCTCAGACGAACTGCTGGATGAACAGGACCAATATCTGCATGCACCCAAGAGTACAATTAAAAGTCTTGATAGAATAAAGCACAACAACATTATGAGTAAGAACAATAAACAGTAATATGGTCAAAGAGTTTACCAATGGCACCCCACTGCTCGCCATCCGGTAGCACCAAATCCGGATCACCTCGGAAATCCATACCCACATATGGATACTCAGAAAACGTCATCTCCTGGCGCTCGAACCACCTAAAGAAGTCCTCAGTAAAAGTAATCTGAGGTTGACCTGCATGCCTAGACATGTGGTCAACCCATCTCTGCATGCGTGGCTCGGTCGGAGAAGGCAAGTCAAGTATGATGTACTGGGGCTACATCAGTGGGATTTTCTCCAAGGCAAAGGCAGTCAGAATAGAACCAAATCCAAAGTTATTCAGATTCCCATCCCTTACCTTGATCAATTGACTTTTCATCTGAACAAGTACTACATCACACCAGTTGAATACTTTCGGTTGGAGACACTCCAAGGCGTGCTGCATATAGGACCTGTTGGCAACATGTAGAGCTGCGCTGCCGGCCATCCTACCAATAGTGAATAGAATGGACCTGAGAGCCCGATCAGTAATCTCACGGATAACAATCTTGCCGTCTCTGCTCGGCTGAGAACCTTCCCTGCAATACTGGCGGACATAATCTCTGGTAGAATCAGTCCCCCGGGCCATACCTGATAAGGAAACGAGGGCACCTTGTCTTGACAATCCAGTCAAAAAGTACATGTCCTCTATGGTCAAGGGGATGGTCTTCCCCCTAATCTAGAATACTTGGTTAACAGGATCCCAAGCATCAAGCATATACTGCAGTAAAGAAATCTGTGCTCTCATACTAGAGATACGAAAGAACTTCAGCAGGCCACAGTTCCGCAGTGCGTTCACCGTGACTGGGTCATGGAGGGCAATCATGTCCTCCTCTTCATGTTCTCGTTCTCGCCATGTAAGGGACATTTTGTTCAAGGTTCCCTGCAAAGAAAACAAGAGAAAGAGTGAATTCCTGTTTTGGTGAAAAACTGGCGAAAAAATCATCAAAAATGACCTGGAAACTCAGTCCTTTTGAGCCCAGCGCAGGCAGAAGGTCCTCTACCTGCGCTGAGGGTCAGACTGCCTTAAGGCAGATTGACCTTCAGCGCAGGTTTCGAATGGGGAACCTGCGCTGAACCTAGGGCGCCCTGGCAAAACCCCAGGGGCTCAGAAAGACCGGAAAACAGGCAAAAAACAGGGAAATGAAACCGTGAAAAGAAAGAGCTAGGGTTTAGCTCCTACCTGGTCCAGACGGCGCCGAAAATCGTCCGCAGAATCTCCCGGAATCAGCTGGTGAAAATCAAGGGGGAAGAGGCACCTCCAAAGCTCCAACAAACCAAATGCAAATGAAATAGTAAATGAGAGCTAAAAACACCTTTTAATGGCTTTTTACGTAGTACAAAGTGAAATATTAGGGTTATAATCTCATTTTCATGCAAATATTATTCATTTCTAACAAAGTTTGTTGCAGCAATTGAAAATGCAGTACTATATTTGAAAAGAGAAAAGCTAGTAATGGTAAAAAATCAAAATTTGACCATATCATCGAACAGTTTTAGCATAAAGTTCATGCTCGTTAAAAAATAAACGCAAGATTCGATCAGTTTTACCGTGGAATTTATGCTCGTTAAAAAATATAAAAGCGTGAGCAAGAGTTCCCCCCAGAGTTCAAGCTCATTAAAAAATGAACCTATTTCGGTAAATAACCATTGTGATCGTAAATTTATCAGCCATAAAAAGCCTTGGTCGTGTTTGCACCTGTCACCTCCATTCCATTTGGCCGATCGTTCACCCCCATATGATTGTTTACCCATTTTGAGGAACAGCTGCGAAGAGTGATTTCACTTAGCCATCCTTGTGACACTGCCGTGATTGGAAAATTCCAACCTGTACCTGGAATCTGCCGCTATCCCTGTTTATCACTCGTTCCTCAAAAGACGAGTCTTCTTTGAGCTCTTTTCAATTGACTCGTAAAATATGAAAAATTTGCCGAGTTTTGGCCTTCCAGCTCGTTAAAAGGACCGGAAGAGCTATCCCTCCTCTAGATTTTAATCTTTTTGGACCTGAGGGATTATTGCACAAAAAGGTCGAGCGCTTGTTATATTTGGCTCGTTAAAGTTATCGAAAATTCATCCCTTCTGTATTGTTTTATACTTTTTCAGACTTAAGGGATTAGATGACGAAAAAGGAACTTTGGAGTTAACTTTTTGTACCTTTTCAGACTCTCTAAAAAGAAAAAAGGACCGAGTTGTCGTTGTCGCTAGACTCGTTAAAATGATTAAATAGCGACAAACTTGTCTTTAGATGAGAACGAGTTTCCCTATCGCTAGGCTCGTTAAAACATAGCGATGGGCTTGCCTGAAGGGCAGGTTATAGAACAAGCATATGTTATCCTCCTCAAGCTTGACAAAAATAAAGAGGTACTGGTCAGAAATGACTAGGGAAAAATTGGGAGAACCTCAAAGCTTTAATGGTAGCAAGTCGCTCTTGAACATGACACTTTGTCCTCCGTATCACATCGGGTTGGGTTGTTTCATTCACCGGTCTCATCACCATGGTCTTCGCCAAACCATCCGTATTTGGGGTAATGCTACCGATCCATCACATCAGTGTCGTTATATGTTCAAGAGATGTTGTTCAGAAAGAGTCAACCGTGTCCCATCCACTGCCATACATTATCCTTCATCCACCCATGATCGCCACCCTGAATCATATCTCACAGATTGTTTTCACCTCCACTAAAATCATTAGCTCCATTCCGTGTCATTGATGTGGGATTCATTAAGGCCCTCCTTTTACGGATCGCTTCTTGTCGACTTTAGCTCATTATCCAAGAAGTTGATCTAGGAACAACCCCCCCCAGTACTTTGAAGCTGGCATGCCTCAATGGCAAGTTTCTCACTTCCGGCGACAAGTATACATTAATGACCTTCGACCAGAAGATTTTGCGTGGTGTTCGACGCCAAGTCCTTTATTCACACCACGTGAATTGTACTGCAGTACCTTGAGGGTCATTGTCATTATTGGTGATTCCTCTCGTGCTTGTTAACGGTTTACATTATCGACCGGTAATCAAGCGATGTCTTTCCATGTTCGACTTCAGCGCAATTCTCATATGGATCTGTAGGTTTTAACCCTGTACAGAAATTACCTGCATACGAATTCTTAAACAAAGAAAATAAACAATGCGAGAGCATAACCCATAAAACACATATGCATAGAGATTTTTCCCTGGATCCCAAAACCGGGACTACCAGCTTGATTTCTCATTATTTTCCTTTCAATGTTACAATACATATTTATACATGCCGAAGCATCCAATACCATGAACCGAAAAACCATTGCGTTCAATACCATGTGCGAAAATCATGCACAAAACCATAGGTAGGTTCACCCAACCTAATATAGGGTCCAAAAAAAATTTTCCCGGGGCGCTGCCCCAGACCCCGTAGAGGGGGGCTACCCGCCCCCCTCAAACCCCCCGGACAGGGGGGGCTGCCGCCCCCCCTGTGACCCAACAATCTCCCACTTGTTGTTTTCTTTCCACAGGGGGCCACAGGAGAGTTTAGTCATTTTTCCAGCCCTGAAATACCCATTGTTTCTCTACACCAAGAGAACTTCTCAGAGCTCACAGATTTTGTCAATGCATCTGCAGTATTCTTCAAAGTGTCCACCTTTACCAGCAACACCTTTTTGTCTTCTATCATATCCCTCACAAAGTGATACTGAACATCAATGTGCTTTGTCTTTGAATGATAAGCAGGGTTCTTTGCCAAGAAAATTGCACTTTGGCTATCACAGTCTATTCTTATAGCTCCCTGTACTAACCCCATACTTGAACACAATCTCTGCAACCAAACTGCTTCCTTGCTTGCATGAGTGGCTGCCATGTATTCTGCCTCTGTAGTTGATAGTGCCACTACAGATTGTTTCTTACTCATCCAACTGACTGCACCTCCAAATAGGTTAAACACATACCCACTTGTAGATATTCTCTGATCCAGATCTCCAGCCCAGTCTGCATCAACAAAACCATGAATATCCAACACTCTGTCCAATCCTGGTCTTCCTTGGTAGCACAAACCATAATCACTAGTGCCACGCAAATACCTGAAAACCCGCTTCACTGCTGTCCAGTGCTCCTTCCCAGGTTTTGACATAAACCTGCTCAATACTCCCACTGCATGTGCAATGTCTGGTCTAGTACAGACCATTGCATACATCAGGCTACCGACTGCACTTGCATATGGAACATGGGACATGTCCTCTTCCTCTTCTTGTGTCTTGGGACACTGTTCAGCAGATAACCTCACACCTACAGGAATAGGAACCTTCACCGGTTTACTATCCTGCATATTAAACCTCTGCAGTATTGTCTCGACATACTTCCTCTAGTTTAACCAGAGCTTCCTCTTTGCCCGATCTCTTTTAATTTCCATGCCCAAAATATAGTTTGCAGCACCAAGATATTTCATGTCAAATTTGGAGGACAATTGGGTCTTCAAATCCTGGATAATTTCTTTGTCATTTCCAACCAGCAACATATCATCCACATACAAGACCAGATAAATAACACGGTCACCAATTAATTTAAAATACACACAATGATCTGCTTTGCTTCTGGTGAAGCCAAGTCCCCGTATAAATGTATCAAATTTCTGATACCACATCCTTGGTGACTGTTTTAACCCATACAGAGACTTCTTTAACTTGCATACCAGTTCTTTCTTACCCTTCACCGCAAAGCCTTCAGGTTGCCTCATGTAGATTTCCTCTTCCAAATTCCCGTGAAGAAATGCTATCTTCACATCCATCTGTTCTACCTCAAAATCAAAAGCAGCAGCAACAGATAAAAGTAATCTAATAGAAGCTACCTTGGCAACAGGAGAAAAAATATCACCAAAATCAATTCCCGGCACCTGGGAATAACCTTTTGCTACCAATCGAGCTTTGTATTTCTCCACCTTTCCTTCTGCATTAGTCTTCTTCTTGAACACCCATTTTCTGCCAATGGGTTTCCTTCCAGCCGGCAACTCTACCAGATCCCAAGCCTCATTTTTGTGCAAAGATGCCATTTCATCAACCATGGCCTCTTTCCAGAGTTTTCCATCCTCTGAATCCACTGCTTCCTTCAAAGTTCTGGGATCATCATCAGTAACAGACAAAGCAAAATTTGAACTGAAAGCAGATGGACTATACCTTTCTGGCTGCCTTCTTTCTCGACCTGATCTTCTCACAGCCGGAGTTTGTGGCTCTTCATCTTCCGATTCCTCCTCTGCTGCAGAGTCTGATTCTTCCTCCTTTGGCTCAAACTCTATCTTCTCAGGTTCCTTTGGTTGGACTTCAGATTGAATAACATCTTTTACCTCTCTGAACACCACATCTCGGCTGTACACAACCTTCCGTGTGACTGGGTTCCAAAGCTTATAACCCTTTAAACCATCCTTATACCCAATAAAGATGCACTTTTCAAATTTACTATCCAACTTGGTTCGTTTCTCCTTTGGAACATGTACATATGCATCGCATCCAAATACCCTCAGATGTGAAAGAGAGGGTTTCTTACCAGTCCATACTTCTTGTGGAGTCTTATCCTCCAACGCTAATGAGGGTGATCTGTTGATCAGGTAACATGCAGTATCCACCGCCTCTGCCCAGAATTCATGTCCTAACCCGGCACCACTGAGCATGCTTCTTGCCCTTTCCATCAACGTCTTGTTCATTCTTTCTGCGACTCCATTTTGCTGAGGTGTATATGGATTAGTCTTCTGCCGTGCTATACCACACTTCTTACAAAATTCTTCAAATTCCTTGCTGCAAAATTCTCCACCATTATCTGTCCTCAGCACCTTTATCTTCTTCTCTGTCTGATTTTCCACCAGAGCCTTAAATTCTTTAAACCTGTCAAAGACTTCAGATTTCTTCTTAAGGAAATATATCCATGTATTCCTTGAGAAGTCATCTATGAATGATACATAGTACACAGACTTACCCAGTGATGGAACCTTCACAGGTCCAAACACATCACTGTGCACAAGCTCTAATATCTGTTTCTTCCTCTTACCACCAGAGGGGAAACTCACTCGATTCTGCTTCCCATACACACAATTTTCACAGAAATCAAAATCTAGAGAGCTATCATTCATACCTTCTACCATACCTTTACCATGAAGTATTCGAAGGCCCTTCTCTCCAATATGTCCAAGCCTTTGATGCCACAACATGGTCTTCTCTCCAGAGACTACTAGATTTTCTACTCCATTTTCAGGAACCATAGAACTATTGCACCCATCAACAACAGTGCTACCTTGCAGCTTGTACAGAGTTCCAGTCCGAACTCCCCGCATCAATATCAGTGCTCCTCGAACCATCTTGCAGGTATCTTTCTCGAACACCGTCTTTACACCTGCATCATCCAACTTGCTTACAGAAATCAGATTTCTGGCCAATGCAGGAATATGTAGAACACCCGGAAGTGTTCTAACCCTTCCACCTTGCAACTTCAACTTTACTTTTCCCCGACCAATGATTCTAGCCTTCCTATCATCTCCTAAGAAGACATCACCACCATTGTATTTCTCATACTCGCAGAACCACTCTCTATGGGGAGTGAAGTGAAAGGATGCACCTGAGTCAATCAACCATGCCTCATGATCTACATGTGTACTTGAAGAAGCCAAGTACACATCCCCACCTTCATCTGAGGTGGTTTTCACCTCTGCAGAAGGAGCATCATCAGATCCCTTTCCTTTATCAGGAGCTTTAGATTTACAATCCCTTCTGAAGTGCC
The DNA here is from genome assembly GCA_031772625.1 of Pinus tabuliformis. NCBI lineage: Eukaryota > Viridiplantae > Streptophyta > Pinopsida > Pinales > Pinaceae > Pinus > Pinus tabuliformis. The sequence goes on from CM062807.1 coordinate 1,238,154,499, forward strand.
CTTCCTTTCCGCATTTCCAGCACACCACCTTTGTAGGTTTTCCTGGAGATTTAGATCTCCCACTCGATGACTTATTTCTGTTTCTGTTCTGGGACCGTCCTCGTACAGACAAGGCATCACCATTCTGGTTGTCCATATTCTTCCGTCTCATCTCCTCCGTCAGCAAGGCTGAGACTATTTCATCAAACTGCAAAGCAGTTGCATTGCTACCTATTGCAATAACCCGACTATCCCACGAATCTGGTAGAGAACACAATAGACTGATGCACTTATCTTCTTCTGAAATTTTAATATCAACAGATAATAATTGACTTACCACAGTATTAAACGCATTCAGATGCTCTATCACCGAGTCTCCATCTTTCATCCTCAGGTTATACAACTTTTTCCGCAGGAACAGTTTATTCACCAGAGACTTAGATTGGTACAAAGTCCCTAACTTGACCCACAAAGCCTTTGTCATAGCTTCCCCTGATACATTCAGCAATACTGAATCTGAGACACACAATCTTATTGTGCTCTTTGCCTTCCGATCCAATTTCTTCCATTCTTCATCGGTCACTCCCGATGGTTTAGTACCCGGATCTACCGCGACCCACTGATCTTTATCGACCAACAGATCCTCCATCTTGAGTTTCCACAACTCAAAACTCTGACCATTGAACTTCTCAATCTCGATCTTTCCACTGCTCGCCATCTTCTTTCACCACCAGAATCGATCTCGCAGATCTCCCACTGAACAGGGTCTACCACAGGCCCGAGCGAAACCCCTCAGCAACAAAGGCGTCCCCTTGAAGCCAAAACAGCTCTGATACCAAATGTAGGTTTTAACCCTGTACAGAAATTACCTGCATACGAATTCTTAAACAAAGAAAATAAACAATGCGAGAGCATAACCCATAAAACACATATGCACAGAGATTTTTCCCTGGATCCCAAAACCGGGACTACCAGCTTGATTTTTCATTATTTTCCTTTCAATGTTACAATACATATTTATACATGCCGAAGCATCCAATACCATGAACTGAAAAACCATCGCATCCAATACCATGTGCGAAAATCATGCACAAAACCATAGGTAGGTTCGCCCAACCTAATATAGGGTCCAAAAAAAATTTTCCCGAGGTGCTGCGCCGGACCCCGTAGAGGGGGGCTACCCGCCCCCCTCAAACCCCCCGGACAGGGGGGCCTGCCGCCCCCCCTGTGACCCCCCCGCTGCGCAATCAGCACAACGAAGGGGGGCTTCCGCCCCCCATTTCACTACGTCGGTTAATCGTGGAAAGAATATAACACAACCCAACAGGATCGACTTGTACTTAGAGTGAAGATCGAACGAGTTTTGAAGACCCCAGATCTAGTTTCATCCATCCGGGCTGCGATATATATTCAGGAAATATAAAGACATTTGTTATGTACATCATTGCAGCAGATGATCATCCTACTCAAAGGATGATAATTTCAGCAGAGACTTATCAGTCTACCATCAGACGATCGTCTGTTCTATGTACCAAAATGAATTTATAAAGCTGAGAATGGGAATGCCCGCCTCAGCTAGATCATGAAAGAAGAATGAAAAATAATGTATTGTATTGTATTTTATTATAGGGCACCTCTCAGCGATTGAATGAACTTCGGATCCTCCTGATAAAGCATTTCACCCGATAAACGACCTCATACTTTAGGGGGCAATGCATAAGTATGGAAGTAAGGAAGTGCAATGCATATAAAAGTATCCAAGGAAGTAAGGAAGTAAGGAAGTGGAGTAGGAAGTATGGTTGTTGGGAAAAGTATCCAATACGGAATGACCCTATCCCACTCTAAGGGTGATAGTACCTCAGCAACAACTGAATACAAAGTTATTCAAGATTACTTCTTTATGAGATGAGAGAGAGAAGAGAAAGGGGATCCACTAACCGTTATCTTCCGCTAATGGTTGATCCAATCTTCCCTCTATCCTACTCTAAGGGTGATAGTACCTTAGCAACAACCGAATGCAAAGCTATTCAAGATTACTTCTTTATGAGATGTAAGAGAGAGGGGAAGGAGAACCACTAACTGTTATCTTCCGCTAATGATTGATCCAATCTTCCCTCTTTGCTGCTTGCTCCCGACTCCTTGCTCTTTCACTGGCCCAGCTACACAAAGATCCTGCAAAAGCACAAGAAAAGGAAACTACAAGAAGCATACATCCATAATTGATTCAAGGATTAGAATAAATCAAATATACAAGCATCAATACGCCATTGAGACACACGCATATAGAAGAACCTCAAATACTTTATTAATGGAAGAAGTAAAGTTCAGGAAGTGATACAACCATAAAAGGCCCAATCCAGCATCACCTCCCAGCAGAAAGAAATCTCCTCTTCACCTCCTTCAAGAAAATCACCCAATAGTTCTATACTCAAACCAACAGCACTTCCTTACAGTCACAAGATTCCAGCCTCCCTAGACCTCATGAGAGAGCTCTATATATAGGAGTTTTGGAGAAAGGATGAGTCAGCTTGAGGCTGGCATGAAGCTGACTAGTGTCCTCTCCCACTTCAGTTATTCTTCAGTTCTTGAGTCCACTTGGAGGTTCTTGCTTCCACTTGGAGATCAAGACCCTCTTACTCATCACAAGGCGAATTCCTTGATCCAAGTGTCATTTTGGAAGCTTCCTGGGCAATTGACACCTTGCAGAATGACTGTGCCACTTGGCCAATCTCGCCCAGTGCAGGTAGCCTTCATTGCTTTTGACATTCAACGCAGGTACAGAGTGGAGCAGTTGACATTCAGCGCAGATGCTCAGTGGAGCAGCTGACATGATCCAGAAATAGCTTGTTTTTGAGTGTTTTCAGGTGGAGAACTGATTTTCAGTGTTGTGGTTTGCTGACCTTGTTCCTCTAGGGGTAGGAACAACATGTTTAGGGACTTTGGATCCCTCAGATTATTGACATTTCATGCTTCATGCTGTTAGGCACAAAAATTTCTATAACAGTTGCCCCCTAAAGTATGAGGTCGTTTATCGGGTGAAATGCTTTATCAGGAGGATCCGAAGTTCATTCAATCGCTGAGAGGTGCTCTGTAATAAAATACAATACAATACATTATTTTTCATTCTGCTTTCATGATCTAGCTGAGGCGGGCATTCCCATGCTCAGCTTTATAAATTCATTTTGGTACATATAACAGACGACCGTCTGATGGTAGACTGATAATTCTCTGCTGAAATTATCATCCTTTGAGTAGGATGATCATCTGCTGCAATAATGTACATATCAAATGCTTTTATATTCCCTGAATATATATCGCAGCCCGGATGGATGAAACTAGATCCGGGGTCTTCAAACTCGTTCGATCTTCACTCTAAGTACAATTCGATCCATGTGAGAATTGCGCTGAAGTCGAACATGGAAAGACATCGCTTGATTACCGATCAATAATGTAAACCGTTAACAAGCACGAGAGGAATCACCGATAATGATAATGACCCTCAAGGTACTACAGTACAATTCACGTGGTGTGAATATAGGACTTGGCGTCGAACACCACGCAAAATCTTCTGGTCGAAGGTCATTGATGTATACCTGTCGCCGGAAGTGAGAAACTTGCCATTGAGGCATGCAAGCTTCAAAGTACGGAGGGGGGTTTTCCTAGATCAACTTCTCAGATAATGAGCTGAAGTCGACAAGAAGCGATCTGTCAAAGGAGGGCCTTAATGAATCCCACATCAGTGACACGGAACGGAGCTAATGATTTTAGTGGAGGTGAAAACAGTCTGTGACATATGATTCAGGGTGGCGATCATGGGTGGATGAAGGATAATGTATGGCAGTGGATGGGACACAGTTGACTCTTTCTGAACAACATCTCTTGAACATATAACGACACTAATGCGATGGATCGGTAGCATTACCCCAAATGTGGATGGTTTGGCGAAGACCATGGTGATGAGACCGGTGAATGAAACAACCCAACCCGATGTGATACGGAGGAAAAATGTCATGTTCAAGAGCGACTTGCTACCATTAAAGCTTTGAGGTTCTCCCAATTTTTCCCCAGTCATTTCTGACCAGTACCTCTTTATTTTTGTCAAGCTTGAGGAGGATAACATATGCTTGTTCTATAACCTGCCCTTCGGGAAAGCCCATCGCTATGTTTTAACGAGCCTAGCGATAGGGAAACTCGTTCTCGTCTAAAGACAAGTTTGTCGCTATTTAATCATTTTAACGAGTCTAACGACAAGGAAAACTCGGTCCTTTTCATTTTTAGAGAGTCTGAAAAGGTTCAGAAAGTTAACTCCAAAATTCCGTTTTCGTCATCTAATCCCTTAAGTCCGAAAAAGTATAAAACAATACAGAAGGGATGAGTTTTCGATAACTTTAACGAGCCGAATAAAACAAGCGATCGACCTTTTTGTGCAATAATCCCTCAGGTCCAAAAAGATTAAAATCTAGAGGAGGGATAGCTCTTCTGGTTACTTTAACGAGCTGGAAGGCCAAAACTCGGCAAACTTTTCATATTTTACGAGTCAGTTGGAAAGAGCTTAAAGAAGACTTGTCTTTTGAGGAACGAGTGATTAACAGGGATAGCAGCAGATTCCAGGTACAGGTTGGAATTTTCCAATCACGGCAGTGTCACAAGGATGGCTAGGTGAAATCACTCTTCGCAGCTGTTCCTCAAAATAGGTAAACAATCATATGGAGGTGAACGATCGGCCAAATGACGGTGGAGGTGGCAGGTGCAAAACACGACCAAGGCTTTTTATGGCTGATAAATTTACGATCACAGTGGTTATTTACCGGGATAGGTTCATTTTTTAACGAGCTTGAATGCGCCAAAACACTGCTCAATCTTATGTTTATTTTTTAACGAGCATGAACTATGTGCTAAAACTGCTCGAATCTCGCTTTTCTATTTTTTAACGAGCATAAATTCCGCGGTAAAACTGCTCGATGATAAGTCTGCATGCCCCCAGCATAATAATGCAAATCGAGGTGCATGCCCCCCAAGCTTCATTGCATTCAACTTGGTGGTTGGAATGAAGGTTTACCTTTGAGATTTGAAATGGGGATTTGTTTCATTTTTTAATGAGGTTGACATAGTAAAAGAACTCTCCTCATGACTCGTTTCATTTTTTAACGAGGTTGACACGAGATAAGAACCGTCCTCGGAACCCAAATCCATTAGATATAGAAGGTTTCATATTCCACTGTGGCCACTTCCGCCAGATTACTCGGAGGCGGTAGGGCAAAAGTACCCATTAAGGTAGGGTCTTTTAGGAGACCTACTCCGATATTTTGGAGTGAATGATTACTTCCATGGATCATGGGAATGCTTCCAGTAACTTGAGAACCATTGGGGAGGAAGTTTTGCTGATCGACGATTGTAATCCCTCCTCGAAAGGGAAATGAAATCTTTCTGAAATAGGTCGATACAACAGCTGCCATGGCATATATCCATGGTCTTCCTAGTAGGATGTTGTAATCAAGATTCCCATCTATGACTTCAACATCTATTTCTACTGTTTTCCCTTCTAGTTCAACTTTCAAGTTATTTAGGATACCATATGGGGTATATGTCCTTCCGTCAAATGCTTTTAACGTTGTCGGAGACTGTGACAAGGTTGGAGATCCTAAATTTTTCCAGAAACTCATCGACATAATACATGTAGATGCCCCCTCATCAATAATTGTTCGATGAGCAGTTTTGTTGAGGGCTTTCACTTGAATAAGGAAAGCTAGTTGAGCTGGTAACTGAGGGTCATATCCTTTATGATCAAAGGCCACAAGATTGGAATCCATTGGGCCAATCCCACCTATTGCTGATAATAAAGCTTGCTCTTGGGAGGGGCAATTTTGCGGTACCTCAAGTGTCGACATAACGGACGGCGATTGGGCCAGGCCCTCTATCTGTGCTATTCTCGCACAAGGATTAAATGTCGATTTGTGTACTGCTCCCTTTTGCGACTTTATTATTGGCTCAGGGACGATGGGTTGCACAACTTCGGTCAAAGTTGTTGTCGAACTACTAGGTTGTTCATTAGCCTTGTTGTTCGACAGCTTTGGATTCCTGTAATCCTTATTCCTTGTCAAAGCATTATTTTGCTACTTTGAGGTAGACAACATAAGCACTTGGGATCGGGAAGCATTTTGATTAGCAACCAGATTTTGTCCTGGATTAGGAAACGGATCAGTCAATACTGCTGGGGTTTTTGAACTCTTAAAGAGTTTCTTAACTTCAGCTATATGTGGACAATCTTTCGTCCAATGATCCTCATCGCATATATGACACCCTGCTGGGGGTTTCCTTTTTCTCCCTTTCTTTTTCTTCTTGCCCCCTGGTTGCTTCAGTTGTTTGTCCTTGTCGGTCGACATGGCATTTACTTCTGAGGCAAGAAGTTCTTCATTTGCATTTTGACTGTAAATTTTGTGCTTTCCAATCACGCCATCGCTAGCGTGAGAGTCATTGTTTGATTTAGGAGGAGGAGGAATTGAGAATTCCGGTCTAGGGGCGTCAGGTATTTTGTCGTAGAGCGTGCCAGACTGAGTATAGACCAAGTCCAGATATTGCGCACGAGCGATAACCTGCTCTTCCGTTACGACCCCCCCCCTTTGCCACATCTTCCGTGATGGTAGGAAGTAATGACTTGATAAACCATTCAGCTAATAGCTTATCAGGAACGTACGTTTTTACCATCCTACGACGACGTCGCCACTCATGTATATGATCAGATATGTGGGTGGCAGTCATCTGTTTGAAGTTGGTAAGGAGTTCTGTTCCCGTTTCATACCTTATCGGTAATTGAAAATGGGTTAAAAAGGTTGTGGCTAAGGTACTGAAGTTGTCGAACAAAGCTCTAGGCAATTCAATGTACCATTTTTCCGCTGGACCCGTTAACGTCCTCTGAAAGAGGCGAAGTCTTATCGAATCATCATTCAGAGTGTTTGATGAACACCATAGATGGAATGTCATCACATGATTCGATGGATCTTCACCCGGATTTCCATTAAATTTAGGAATATCTGACGGAAGTTTATGCGGAATCGCTGGCCACCAAGGGGCATAAGCAATTGGATCATTCGTTAGCCGGTTTAGATCTGGTAATTCTAGAGTTGCTACAAAGGGCAACTGTTGGTTCAGGTTAGGCGAAGCATATCCAAGATAAGATGGTATCGTCTGAGCAATGGGTCTTTGCAGACCAGCATAATGCTGGCAACTTTGACAAGGTTGATGGGCATAACCATTATAGCATGGTTGCCCATTACTTACAAAGACTTGTTGCTCAGGTCCTTGATATGATTGTTGGAATGGCGGTTGTTGAGATTGAACCATCTCTGGTTGTTGGACCATTTGTTGTTGACCAATACTGGATGATTGACCAAGATGAGGAGTCACAGTACTTGTTTGAGCCTGAGTCGCTCCAGATAAGGAGGCACTACCCTGAGATTGTGATTAAGTCGTTGAGACAAGAGGCTGTTGTATTGCAACCTGAGAAACTTGGGGTTGACATACAACATGTAGCGCTTGTACTAGCGACGCATTCACCATAGCAGGTGTGGTGGGAATATCCGACACAGGGTGCACTGGTTGCATCGAATATACAACCCCTGGTTGTCGAGGTAGTATTGGTACCCAACCGCTGGATGTAATTCCAGTTTGACCTGAACTTTGTTGTAGACTCCCATATGGTTGTTCTCTAGGAGGGAACAATGAAAGAGCATACTGCCCTCCATACGGTGGAAATCCAGTACTTGGCCTTTGAAGACACATTGGATCAATTTGTTGAGTTTCAACATAAGAAATACCAGATGATAATCCGGATGAAGAAATAGGAACTAACCATGTCGTCGTCCCTGATGGGACTCCGGCTTGTTGTTGAGGACAATTTGCCGGGACAGATGGTATACCAACGAACATCGTTGGAGTAGCAGCAGGAGGCTCTGCCGCTGCTATGTCGGATGACACAGTCCTGGATGTCGACGGTTGTTCAGACATATTGAGTCTATCCAATAGATCGCCTAGCGATTCTACAGGAACTTCACTGGTGATAGACTAACTTCGAAGATCAACGAGGGAAAGGTGATGATTATTCCGTTTAAAATAAATTTTATAACGACGCTTTAGTCACAACTTGCTTTTTCACTTTTTAAGAGTCGAGAAAAAGCTAAAGATGACTCTAGTCTCCTTCGATGTTTTAACGAGCCCGAAGTGACAAATGCTCGGTTGGACTTTTTCAGTTATAGAGTTTGAAAAAGGCCAAAAGAAACTACTCTGGAGTTCTAGGCAGAGGGTGTGCCAAACTTTTCGCAAAACCACAGAATACGTTTTACGGTACGAGTGGTCGATCTTCGTGAATGTTGTGTTCACTACATTGCGATCAGTAGGGCGGATGACACGGCTTCCTATGGATAAAGGCTATATGCCTATAGGGGTCTCCCAATATATACGCGACGGTACGTGGGAGCACAAGTCCGTATTAGTGCCACCGACTCTCAGGAGGAATCACCCACCTTCGTCGAGATTGACAGTCACTACGTTTAACGACGCCGGAACACGTCTCTAGCTTAGACCTCTATGTGTTTGCGTTATGTTTCAAAGCGTTGTTAGGTTCATTCAATATATTTTAAGTTGATCTTTTTTAAAGTTTGCCTTTCAAGGTTCACCACGAGATGTTTTGATACAAATTCCTAAATGCAGTCTAAGATGAGAAGCAAGCTTTTTCAATCTTTTCGACTTATGAAAATCTTAACTACTGAGGGAAAAGAGAGATAAAATCTTTTCACACAGATCAAAGAGCATACACTAATGCACTTTTTCCCTAAATCAACATACAAACTTTTATGCAAAATGCAAAATGCAAGTATTTCTTTTCTCTTTCTTAATGTTTGTGCGACACAAAAAGAAAGCTGTTGTATAATTTCGAATTCAATTTCAAGTGAAAGCAAACAAGCTTGTCCAAAATCAAAAGACACCTTAAGGTTTACTTGTTTCGACACTAAAAATGTATGAATTCAAACCATATGACGAAAGCGACAAGCTCAATCAGCTATGAACAACAAACAAACTAACTCTTAAGATCAAAACGACACTTAATCACAGGTCTAGATCTAAGAGGCCACAGCAAGACTAGTTCACTTTCGTTATGGGAAACTGTAAATGACACAAGAAATACACAAAGAACAAACACAGTTTCTTTATACAACTGAGGCGGAATAGTGACAAGGAAAGTTGGTTTCAGATAGGCACATTGACTGGTAACAAACAGCAAAACAAGAGTGAAAACAGGGCAAGAAACAGCAGGAAACCCCAGTAGCACAAGGCAAGACTGGTCCAGCGCAGGTGGGACACTATCTGTTTGACCTTCAGTGCAGGTAGCCCCTTCGGGAACTGCGCTGAAATGCAGACAGCCTTTGTACAGCCTGCACTAAAGAACGAAACTTTCGTTTCTCTTGGTTTCCGGGTCACAGATTGCTCAAAAATTCACAGTTTTTGCTCAAATCAGAAGCTATCAGTCAAGGACACACTAAGGGATGGAAAGGAGGATGAAAAGCTATCACTAAGAGCTTATTAGAGTCCTTGTGGATCAGCTCTTCAAATCATAAACTTGCCCAGAAACTGAGCTAGAGTAGCTGCCCTCTACTTTGTATTTGAAAAATCCAAATACAGTTCGATTCGGTACTCCCCTTGTTTATGAAATGAATAGCAAAAACACAAACAACCAACAAGATACGATCCCCAGCGGAGTCGCCAATTTTTTGTTGGGAAAAGTATCCAATACGGAATGACCCTATCCCACTCTAAGGGTGATAGTACCTCAGCAACAACCGAATGCAAAGCTATTCAAGATTACTTCTTTATGGGATGTAAGAGAGAGGGGAAGGAGAACCACTAACCGTTATCTTCCGCTAATGATTGATCCAATATTCCCTCTTTGCTGCTTGCTCCCGACTCCTTTCTCTTTCACTGGCCCAGCTACACAAAGATCCTGCAAAAGCACAATAAAAGGAAACTACAAGAAGCATACATCCATGATTGATTCAAGGATTAGAATAAATCAAATATACAAGCATCAATACGCCATTGAGACACATGCCCTCAAATACTTTATTAATGGAAGAAGTAAAGTTCAGGAAGTGATACAACCATAAAAGGCCCAATCCAGCATCACCTCCCAGCAGAAAGAAATCTCCTCTTCACCTCCTTCAAGCAAATCACCCAATAGTTCTATACTCAAACCAACAGCACTTCCTTACAGTCACAAGATTCCAGCCTCCCTATACCTCATGAGAGAGCTCTATATATAGGAGTTTTGGAGAAAGGATGAGTCAGCTTGAGGCTGGCATGAAGCTGACTAGTGTCCTCTCCCACTTCAGTTATTCTTCAGTTCTTGAGTCCACTTGGAGGTTCTTGCTTCCACTTGGAGATCAAGACCCTCTTACTCATCACAAGGCGAATTCCTTGATCCAAGTGTCATTTTGGAAGCTTCCTGGGCAATTGACACCTTGCAGAATGACTGTGCCACTTGGCCAATCTCGCCCAGCGCAGGTAGCCTTCATTGCTTTTGACATTCAGTGCAGGTACAGAGTGGAGCAGTTGACATTCAGCGCAGATGCTCAGTGGAGCAGCTGACATGATCCAGAAATAGCTTGTTTTTGAGTGTTTTCAGGTGGAGAACTGATTTTCAGTGCTGTGGTTTGCTGACCTTGTTCCTCTAGGGGTAGGAACAACATGTTTAGGGACTTTGGATCCCTCAGATTATTGACATTTCATGCTTCATGCTGTTAGGCACAAAAATGTCTATAACAGTACCTCATCTCATCTCATAAAGAAGTAATCTTGAATAGATTTGTATTCAGTTGTTGCTGAGGTACTATCACCCTTAGAGTGGGATAGGGTCATTCCGTATTGGATACTTTTCCCAACAACAGGTTCCAAAGATTATAACCCTTTAAAACATCCTTATTCCCAATAAAGATGCACTTTTCAAATTTACTATCCAACTTTGTTCTTTTCTCCTTTGGAACATGTACATATGCATCACATCCAATACCCTTAGATGTGAAAGAGAGGGTTTCTTACCAATCCATACCTCATGTGGAGTCTTATCCTCCAATGCTAATGAAGGTGACCTGTTGACCAGGTAACATGCAGTCTCCACTACCTCTTCCCAGAATTCATGTCTTAACTCGGCACCACTGAGCATGCTTCTTGCCCTTTCCGTCAACGTCTTGTTCATTCTTTCTGCAACTCCATTTTTTTGAGGTGTATAGGAAGTAGTCTTCTACCGTGATATACCACACTTCTTATAGAATTCTTCAAATTCCTTACTACAAAACTCTCCACTGTTATCTGTCCTCAACACCTTTATCTTCTTCTTTGTCTGGTTTTCCACCAGAGCCTTAAATTCTTTAAACATGTCAAAGATTTAAATTTCCTATTAAGGAAATATATCCATGTATTCCTTGAGAAGTCATCTATAAATTATACATAGTACACAGACTTACCTAGTGACAGAAACTTCACAAGTCCAAACACATCATTATGCACAAGCTCTAATATCTGTTTCGCCCTCTTACCACCAGAGGGGAAACTCACCCGATTTTGCTTCTCGTATACACAATTTTCATAGAAATCAAAATCCAGAGAGCTATTACTCATACCTTCTACCATACTTTTACCATGAAGAATTCGAAGACCCTTCTCTCCAATATGTCCAAGCCTTTGATGCCACATCATGTTCTTCTCTCTAGAGATAACTAGATTTTCTGCTCCACTTTCACGAACCATAGAACTATTTCACCCATTAAGAACTGTGCTACCTTGTAGCTTGTACAGAGTTCCAATCCAAACTCCCCACATCAATACTAGTGCTCCTCGAACCATCTCACAGGTATCCTTCTCGAACACAATTTTTACACCTGCATCATCCAACTTTCTTACAAAAAACAAATTTCTGGCCAATGCAGGAATATGCTGAACACCTGGAAGTGTTCTAACCCTTCCACCTTGCAACTTCAACTTTACTTTTCTGCGACCAACGATTCTAGCCTTCCTATAATCTCATAAGAAGACATCGCGACCATCATATTTCTCATACTCACTGTTACACAATAATTTGTCACTACCTTCACTCCCAGTCCTTCTACTGTGTCATGTGTCCAAGTAAAACATGCTCATGTTGAACAAATGCTCTCTTATGTTGCCAATTGACCCACTTTTCCCAAGTTATCTGCCTCATCACGATTCTAGACTTAATATATGCGCTGAATGGCGTTCGTAAACAATCCAGCCGCGCTTCCAGCGCGGAAGTACATCTGTTTCCCGCGATGGTCCGATTTCATGCCTTGTTACGAGGCTATTTGCTATATCTAGCGATGGTCTGACTGGATACATTACTTACTAGCAACGTCAGCGCAAGATGTCAGTTATACACTCGCGATGATCCAGATTGGGCGATTTTGTTCCAACAGTTGGCCTTCTGGGATGACTCCAAACCTAGTTGTTGGCATAGTTTGTGTCGCCCTTCCTTCTCTGGTATGGCAGTTCCATCAATTGTGTTACCTTCCTTGGGGATAAGCTCTCTCTTCCACCTTTCATGGAGACTCCTCCTATTTAAACACTCACATTTGCTATGATCAGCTAGTTGGTAAATTCTTGGATTGAGCAGTGCTGTTAGTGCTTTTGAGTTTGATAGATAGCTGGTGTGGGTGTGACAAGTGTGAGAGTGTTGATAGCTTGTGGAAGGTTGTGAAGTGCCCTTGACTTTATGTAAAAATTATGAGTGAGAGAGAGACTTTGTCTGTTGGGAGATCCATCTTCAAAGAGTGAATGCTTGAAGAACATACTAGCTGGATTCCTCTGAGAAGGCTTGCGACATCAAGCCTTTGGTTGTAAGCTTGCTCTTATTTCATTATTAATATAATCAATGATGTTTTCCTATGTCCTGTATGTAATTTAATTTATAGCTCATTACTTCTTGACTTTATGAGTAAGTAGATCATTGTTGTTTTCAGTTACATGCTTTGTTGCATTTCCTTTGCATTGTTTCAGGTTGATCGCTCATTGAGGAGAAGGAAGCGAAAGCTGGAGCAGCGCAAAAAAACTCCATCGACCACTGGTTGAGGTAGGCATCCAACCATGACTATTTAAGGAAATCTATTGTTGATTAGTCCTTGTTTGTGACTAGACCCACTCTAGGGCTAGAGGGGTTGCCTCTGTCCGTAGAGGGAACACTTTCCTGCATCACACTCACATAACCACTCTCTATGGGGAGTGAAGTGAAGGTATGCACCTGAGTCAATCAACCATTCCTCATTATCTACATGTGTACTTGAAGAAGCCAAGTACACATCCCCACCTTCATATGAGGTGGTTTTCACCTCTGCAGAAGGAGCATCATCAGATCCCTTTCCTTTATCAGGATCTTTAGATTTATAGTCCCTTTTGTAGTGCCCTTCCTTTTCGCATTTCCAAAACACCACCTTTACAGGTTTTCCTAGAGATTTAAATCTCCCTCTAGATTTAGATCTCCCACTTGATGACTTATTTTTGTTTCTGTTCTAGGACCATCCTCGTACATACAAGGCATCACCATTCTGGCTCTCCATATTTTTCCGTCTCATCTCCTCTGTCAGTAAGGATGAGACTATTTCATTAAAATACAAGGCGAGTGCATTTGCTACCTATTGCAATAACCAAACTATCCCACGAATCTGGTAGAGAACACAACAAACTGATGCACTTATCTTCATTTGAAATTTTAATATCAATAGATGCTAATTGACTTACCACAGTATTAAATGAGTTCAGATGCTCTGTCACCTAGTCTCCATCTTTCATCCTCAGGTTATACAACCTTTTCCGCAGGAACAGTTTATTCACCAGAGATTTAGATTGGTACAAAGTCCCTAAGTTGTCCCACAAAGCCTTCGTTGTAGCTTCCCCTGATACATTTAGCAATATTGAATCTGAGACACACAATCGTATTGTGCTCTTTTCCTTCCAATCCAACTTCTTCCATTCTTCAACGGACACTCCCATTGGTTTAGTACCCGAATCTACAACGATCCACTGATCTTAATCCACCAAAAGATCCTCCTTCTTGAGTTTCCACAACTCAAAACTCTGACCATTAATACTAGTGCTCCTCGAACCATCTCGCAGGTATCCTTCTCGAACACAATTTTTACACCTGCATCATCCAACTTTCTTACAAAAAACAAATTTCTGGCCAATGCAGGAATATGCTGAACACCTGGAAGTGTTCTAACCCTTCCACCTTGCAACTTCAACTTTACTTTTCTGCGACCAACGATTCTACCCTTCCTATAATCTCATAAGAAGACATCGCGACCATCATATTTCTCATACTCACTGTTACACAATAATTTGTCACTACCTTCACTCCCAGTCCTTCTACTGTGTCATGTGTCCAAGTAAAACATGCTCATGTTGAACAAATGCTCTCTTATGTTGCCAATTGACCCACTTTTCCCAAGTTATCTGCCTCATCACGATTCTAGACTTAATATATGCGCTGAATGGCGTTCGTAAACAATCCAGCCGCGCTTCCAGCGCGGAAGTACATCTGTTTCCCGCGACGGTCCGATTTCATGCCTCGTTACGAGGCTATTTGCTATATCTAGCGATGGTCTGACTGGATACATTACTTACTAGCAACGTCAGCGCAAGATGTCAGTTATACACTCGCGATGATCCAGATTGGGTGATTTTGTTCCAACAGTTGGCCTTCTGGGATGACTCCAAACCTAGTTGTTGGCATAGTTTGTGTCGCCCTTCCTTCTCTGGTATGGCAGTTCCATCAATTGTGTTACCTTCCTTGGGGATAAGCTCTCTCTTCCACCTTTCATGGAGACTCCTCCTATTTAAACACTCACCTTTGCTATGATCAACTAGTTGGTAAATTCTTGGATTGAGCAGTGTTGTTAGTGCTTTTGAGTTTGATAGATAGCTGGTGTGGTTGTGACAAGTGTGAAAGTGTTGATAGCTTGTGGAAGGTTGTGAAGTGCCCTTGACTTTATGTAAAAATTATGAGTGAGAGAGAGACTTTGTCTGTTGGGAGATCCATCTTCAAAGAGTGAATGCTTGAAGAACATACTAGCTGGATTCCTCTGAGAAGGCTTGCGACATCAAGACTTTGGTTGTAAGCTTGCTCTTATTTCATTATTAATACAATCAATGATGTTTTCCTATATCCTGTATGTAATTTAATTTATAGCTCATGACTTCTTGACTTTATGAGTAAGTAGATCATTGTTGTTTTCAGTTACATGCTTTGTTGCATTTCCTTTGCATTGTTTCAGGTTGATCGCTCATTGAGGAGAAGTAAGCGAAAGCTGGAGCAGCGCAAAAAAACTCCATCGACCACTGGTTGAGGTAGGCATCCAACCATGACTATTTAAGGAAATCTATTGTTGATTAGTCCTTGTTTGTGACTAGACCCACTCTAGGGCTAGAGGGGTTGCCTCTGTCCGTAGAGGGAACACTTTCCTGCATCACACTCACATAACCACTCTCTATGGGGAGTGAAGTGAAGGTATGCACCTGAGTCAATCAACCATTCCTCATTATCTACATGTGTACTTGAAGAAGCCAAGTACACATCCCCACCTTCATATGAGGTGGTTTTCACCTCTCTAGAAGGAGCATCATCAGATCCCTTTCCTTTATCAGGAGCTTTAGATTTATAGTCCCTTTTGTAGTGCCCTTCCTTTTCGCATTTCCAAAACACCACCTTTACAGGTTTTCCTAGAGATTTAAATCTCCCTCTAGATTTAGATCTCCCACTTGATGACTTATTTTTGTTTCTGTTCTAGGACCATCCTCGTACATACAAGGCATCACCATTCTGGCTCTCCATATTTTTCCGTCTCATCTCCTCTGTCAGTAAGGATGAGACTATTTCATTAAAATACAAGGCGAGTGCATTTGCTACCTATTGCAATAACCAAACTATCCCACGAATCTGGTAGAGAACACAACAAACTGATGCACTTATCTTCATTTGAAATTTTAATATCAATAGATGCTAATTGACTTACCACAGTATTAAATGCGTTCAGATGCTCTGTCACCTAGTCTCCATCTTTCATCCTCAGGTTATACAACCTTTTCCGCAGGAACAGTTTATTCACCAGAGATTTAGATTGGTACAAAGTCCCTAAGTTGTCCCACAAAGACTTCGTTGTAGCTTCCCCTGATACATTTAGCAATATTGAATCTGAGACACACAATCGTATTGTGCTCTTTTCCTTCCAATCCAACTTCTTCCATTCTTCATCGGACACTCCCATTGGTTTAGTACCCGAATCTACAACGATCCACTGATCTTCATCCACCAAAAGATCCTCCTTCTTGAGTTTCCACAACTCAAAACTCTGACCATTAAAATTCTTGATCTCTATCTTTCCACTGCTCGCCATCTTCTTCCACCACCAGAATTGATCTCGCAGATCTCCAATTGAACATGGTCTACCACAAGCCCAAGCAAAACCCATCAGCAGCAAAGGCATCCGCTTGAAGCCAAAACAACTTTGATACCAAATTGTAGGTTTTTTTAACCCCGTACAAAAAGTATTTGCATACGAATTCTAAAACACAGAAAATAAACAATGCGAGAGCATAACACATATACACAGAGATTTCCCCTGGATCCCAAAACTGGGACTACCGGCTTGATTTTTCATTATGTTCCTTTCAATGTTACAATACATATTTATACATGCCGAAGCATTAAATACCATGGACCGAAAACCATCATGTCCAAAACCATGGACCGAAAACCATAGTGGGTCCGCCCAACCTAACATAGGGTCCAAAACCAAAATTTTCGGGGGCATTGCCGCAGACCCCATAGAGTGGGGTTACCTACACCCCTCAAACCCCTTGTGACCCCCCCCACTAAGCAATCGGTGCAATGACGGGGGGGCTCCGCCCCCACTCTAACCCCCCGGTTAACTACGTGGGCTAGTCATGGAAAGAATATAACACAACCCAACATGGAGGAAGGAGGATGCTACTTTAGAAGAAGTAGTAGAAGCTACTGTGTACATGCAGCTTATGGGTTCATTGATGTACTTAGTGAACACACGATCAAATTTGTGCTATGCAGTGAACCAACTGAGCCAAGCTATGGTTCAGCCTACCAAGTTGTTTTGGAAGGCGACTAAGCATGTTTTGAGATACCTCAGAGGCACATCTCAGTATGGATTATGGTACAGACGGTTAGAGGGAATGAAGCTACAAGGCTTCATAGATGAATATTGGGTAGGGATTCCATCAGATCAGAAGAGCACATTAGGAGTAATTTTCAACCTTGGTTCAGCCGCAGTTTCTTGGTACAACAGGAAACAGAGGTCAGTTGCACTTAGCTCAGTAGAGGCTGAATACATGGCTGCAAGTCAGGAATTATGTGAGGCCATTTGGATGTGGAAAATTCTAGTTGGTTTGTTTGATCAGAAGATGGATCCAACTGTGATATATTGTGATAATCAGAGTTGTATCAAACTCTCTGAGAATCCAGTATTTCATGACAGGTCCAAGCATATCGACATTTAGTATCATCATCTCAGAGACTGTGTGGTGAGTAGGATCATGTTGTTGCAGTATATTTCAACTACGGAGCAAGATGCTGCCATTTTGACTAAGGCATTGTCAAAGAGTAAATTCGAGTTCCATAGAGATAGGATCGGAGTGGCAGATAATCCCTTTCTTACTGAGAGGGAATGTTGAAAATAGCAACAAGAAATGCTAAAAATAGCATTGCTAAAGATAGCATTTCAGGATATATTCCAATTTTAATTTGTCCTTGAATTAAAATTCGAATTTAGTCTCACCAGCGGTTTGAAAAATAATTAATTAATTCATCTTGAGTTAATTAATTGGATAAATTCAAACATGAAGTCTTTGTGAAGTCATGCAACAGTTATCCCTTTTATTGAGGAATTTATCCCTTAATTAAGGAGATAAGGATGAGTTGTATTTGAGTTGTAATTAGTTAGCCCAATTAACTAAGTTAAGTCCAGTAAGATTAGTTCCAAACAATTTGAGGAACTAATTGTGAGTTCAATCAGTTAATGCATGCATGCATGAAACTAGTGTACTCCAGATAACTAAATATTCTCTCATAAATAACTCATTCATGTCAGTTCAGACAAATACCCAGTTGAGATTAAAGGCAAGGACAATGTTTACTATCAGTTGCAATAATATTCCTATGAGAAAATCTCTTGCATGCATAAGGAATTCATTCCTTGAGGATTGTGCGGTTTTACAGTGTGTAAGAGCATTGTTCCACTTGGTTGAAGGTAAATCATCCCAGAGGAAAAACACAAGGAAATAGGAGGCTTGGAGGGTAGAGGAGAAGGTTTGTGAGAAGCTTTGTTTGCCTATGAGCAACAGTGAGGGATTGTACTGAGAGTTGGATAGCTGTGAGAGCTAAATCTTTGTGTAATCCTGAGATATTTCCACTTGTATGAAAATACAAATAACGAGGTTTTTAACTAAGGTTTCCCCGGAGTATTCTTCTTTGTTTCATGTGTATTGATTCTTCTTCTCTGTTATACGTTTTCTATTTGTTCTTGCTCAAAATTGATTAAGCTTCCGCAAGTTTGATAGTAGAAGTAGATTAAGTATTTTGCTTTAATACATTGCATAATCAGATTAATCTACAATGAGAATTTCTACATGTACATCATCCATAAAGTTAATTTTATCATGCCATTTGTATTAGTCATGAGGTCATTATTTCATCTTGAAATTCATTCCTTCAAGGTCTCATTAGGTCTTTTAGGGTTTTCAATGTTTCATTAGGTCATTAGGGTTTCCAAGGTTCCAATAAAACTCCATTCCATTTCATAAGACCAACAAGAAAAGGGTGATCAAATAACATCTCTTCGCCACGTGAAGATGATTTGTAAAGAGAAATTCTTATTTCATCATGTAATTTTGAGTTCAAATGTAAATTTATATATTTTCACTATGTAATTTTACGTTATTAAATTTGTAATAAGTTCATGATTCCCAAGCTACCAACTCAGAGTTCCACATGCCAAGCATCAAAATATCAAAGTCAAATGAAAACTAGACAGGAAGAGATTTTTAATGAGCTATCATGAGCTCAATTTGGAGTTGAGGAAGGCCTCCAAAAGTTGCCCGTAAGAGCACATTGCATTTTTTCACCCCCATTCTGCACTTTTTGACCAATCTTGGGAGAATTGATTTTTGAGGGGCTATACTTGATCATTTCTAGTGCTTGATAGGTTCATTGTGTATCCAAGAGAGAGATATTTCCAGCGAGCTATCATGAGCTCAATTTTGACTTCGGGAAGGCACTCAAAAGTTGATTTGAAGTCAGAGCTATGCACGTGGACATCTGGAGGGAACACCTGTAACAAACGCTACGCACCTGCCCAATTTCACTTACAAGATTCCAAAATTTATGTAGGTCCTCCAAAAGCTCAAAAATTGATTTCTCCACTTCCTAGAAAGTAAGTAACATCTAATTCCCACCTCTTAGCATTCTTAAGGGAAAATTTTAGTGATGTTTGAATCTTCTATAACAATTTGGTGTCTTCCTTGCTAAAAACCCTAGTTTCATTCCCAATTTCCAAATATGCTTCCTAAGACTTTCACTACCCTTCCTACATATCTAAAAACCTTATCCCTACCCTTACACTACCATTCCCTTTCCCTAGAGCTCTTTATCCTCTAAACCCTAAGACCTAGCAATCTCAATTCCCTAGGCTCCCAAATCCCACAACATTTCTACTCCCTGTCACCTCCCTCAATTTGATAATCCATTCCCCCATCTCCCTAATTCTTTCCATCCCATTCCCCACTCCCTAAACCTACATTTCACTCCCAATTCATCTCCCTAGGGTTTTGTTGTGGTCACCAACAACCCCCCCTCTTTGCTCGATATTAGCAATAACATCGAGCAAAGGGGGGACCCTGAAAGAAAAATCCCAAAAATATTTTTCTAAATTTTTTTGTATTTTCTCCCTAAGGCTTAAATCGCATCGCAAGGGAAGGTTGAAGCATTACCCAAGCGCGGAAAACAAAACTACGAAAGAGCGATGCGAAATTCATCGCACCGCATGCATCCCAAGCGCTCTCTAAAAAGAAGATCTTCAAGAAATGCCGATCGCCGATATGCGACATCGCAAATCGCAAACATCGCACTAGGCGGCATAAACCATTGAATAAAATCTGCGATCAGTGATCTGCGATGACAGCAATCTGCGATTTGCGATATCCGCGATCTGCGATATGAAAAGACTCATCCCACGAATTCTCCGACATACCCGATAGACCCAAGATTAAGCACGCGCCTTAAAGGAAATTAATGACTGCATGCTTGAGTATCAAGGAATGATTGCATCGCATTTTTCGAAGAGTCAAGTCATGATGGATGTCAGGATTATGAATTCATTAGAGTTTAATGCTTTCATGTCAATCTTTTCATTTCCCTTCTTCTTTGCATAGACTGCAAGACACGCAACTAATATAAATCTATATGCAGGAAATATCTAAAGGAAAAGGGAAAGCGCCAATCAGACAGCAGAGAGAAGATGCATCCACAAATGAATGCCGCACACATCAGGACCGCGGATTCCAGACTATAAGCCAACTGGCACTGATGAAATTAGACTATCCAGGACTCAGAGTCAAAGGTGCACAAAAGCAACATGTTCACAAAAGATCTTGAAGCTCAGACTTGGTAAAGCAGAGAAAGAAGCGCATGAGAAGGAAGACGCTCCAGAAAAGCCTGGAACAAAGAGCGGAAACAATTCTCGAAACAGGGGATTGTCCATACAGCACGACTCCTAACCCACTCAGTCATTCGCACGACCGGAAACCGGAATAGCAACAACAAAATCAGTTCGAGAAGAACCTGGGTTGTGCTAAGTATACACGCGGCGAATACACCCAGCTAGAGAAAGGTTTTCGAAAATATCTTCTGGTCTGTCAGAAGGAAGTGCCAGCTCTTGTTATTTCCACTTTTATCTCCCGAGCGAAAGAAGAAGGCGGCCAACCAACTGTTCCCAGGAAAACATTGCGCTGTTGACAGCACTAAAGAGAATATACAGAAACGGTTAGAAATTAGATTTAAAGTTTTAGAAATAAATTTGCTTTTAGTAAAGGGCGGTCATTTGAAGCCGATTCCCTAATTTCGTGTAATTAAGATTAATTAGTTAGTAGTATTTAACCCTTCTCATGGCATTTGGAGAAGGGTCCAGAAATCTGTCAAAAAACTTGTCCTCAGAACATGCACTTCTGCACCCTCAGAGGAGGTTTTTGATGAATGGATGGATCGAGATTTATTTATGTTTGCATTTTAATGTCTGTTACTGATGTTGTACTTCTATACTCTTAGCAGATATTAGAACAAGTAGAAATAAATCATTATTGCTTGAAGTTTATTAGTGAAGTTAGTCATAAATGGTACTTTTATCTCTTGACTAAATTCTGCTAGTATCCCTAAGTGATATGCAGCTGAGTTCTTTATATGTTACTGTATGAATGTCTGTATTACCATTTGGCACTTCTGTACAGTGGGATCATTTATTTATGCTTGATATATAGAAAACTGATTATGCGATATGCTGTTCACAACTGCTCTGCCTAACTTCTTATGCAGAACGGTTTATCTTTATTGATTTATATTCTGATAACAGTTGAATGATCTTTATTACCAGCTGTTGTTTGAAATCTTTCTAGATCGCATAACGAAAGAAAACACCCCGGGTTAGCGTAGACTAGATGTATTGTTTCTCTTCATTAGATTACATTAGCATAGAGTTAGTTTAGCAGTTAGAATTAAGACTAGTTTAGAGAAACCTTTAGATTAATACCATCAAACTCTACACACACACGCACACCCTTCACATTGGGAAACTAGTCCCATTACCCCCAGTCGGACCCGCTACTCCAAACGGGCAAGGAGCCGCCAACCAGGTTCTGGACCGGGTGGGTATCCCCCTTGTTGTCGACCCGACTTCGGGGCCCTCAACATTTATGGCGCTAGAAGGAGGGCCGAGCTATGAATGGCGCATAATTCAAAATCCAAATACCATTCTGAGAGCAAATCACCCTCACCAACTTCCCCGACTTCCCCGGTACGACTAATCTCGGAACTAGAAGTCGCTCGGACATCTACCGCTGCTATACATATTGATACATCAGACCAACTTATTATCGATCCCCCTGAAGTTCAAACTTTGATCCGTAAACTCCAGGGATTCTCTATTTTTACCCAGAAGTCTGATAAATCTAAAGGTAGCCTGACTTCGCAGTACAATCCTGCTCATCCCCTGACCCGATTGAAGAGTGAAAAGTTTGGCGTCCAACCAATTGAAATCCCTCTCCCCACTAGGAAAAGAGCAAGGAAAGCACTCCCAGAGTCTAATAGAGAGACTCTTTCATCCACTTCGTCAATTTCAACTCCCTCTCCGCGAAGTCAACCACCCACATCTCCACCTCAAGTCACTCATCCATCTTCCACAACCCTTCCTCCGCAATCATCGAAGATCATAACATCTCCATCTTCTCAACATCAAAGACCATCTCCTACACTTTTGTTAACTAGCAACTCAGTGATGGCCCAATCTCCATGGAACAATCCTGGGGCGGTTTTAATGCCTCCACCCCTAAGTCCAATACCTGCCCATCCTGAGAAATGGCTACCAAATTTCAATCCAGAAACAGGAATGCTAGCTGAAGAACATATCAATAACTTCATGCTTTCTGTTAATCTCAACGGAGTTACCAACGAAGATGTCGTGGTCCGACTTTTCCGCTATACAATGCAAGGAACAGCCGGGTCATGGTACTTTTCGCTGCCCTCCGGATCTATCACCAGCTGGGACATTTTTCAAAATCAATTTCTCACCAAATTCGGCGATGATAGATCGAAAACGACACTGATCAACGATTTATCCAATCTTAAAGCTGAGGATAGGGAACCCATTAAGGATTTTAACTTACGATTCAACAAGATCCTCAACAAAATCCCCGTTGCCTCTCAACCCAGCGAGGAAGTAAGATGTGAGTGGTACATCACGGCCTTACCTTCAAACTTGGCCATCTTCGTAGATAAGGCGAGCAAGACAACCTTAGTCGAAAATTTGGCTGAGGCGTTAGCAGTTGAAAGACGCGTAGTAGCCCTAGAAAAGAGATCTACAATCGAAGAGCGTAAATCTAAGAAAATCTCTTTCAAAGAAGACACCAAGAAGAAGCAAACGAAAGATCCTTTCGACATGGAAGGATTACAAAAGGTATTAAAAGCCATGTCTAACGAGATGATTGACATAAGGAAACAAGTGGCAGAATCGTCCCCAAGAAAGCCTTTTAGGAATTTCAAAAGAAACCCTCCCATGGAGATGAAGCCACCCAACGTGGTCTCAAATGTGGAATCTGAAGAAGAAGAAGAGGAGAGCACCATCGAAATGTAGACCGACGATGAAGAAGTGGTGGAACTGCAAGGAATGTGGGATTTCATCCTCCCACAAGAGGAAGATCAAGAAGCACTTCTGGTTAGCACACGAAGCAGAAATCAACTTGATCCTCCCCAGAATACCCCAAAACAGAAGGGCGCAAGCCCTGCAGCAAAAGAAAAGGTCGCACCAAAGAAAACAATTGCTAAAACGACCTCATTTAGCCCAGTCCAATCAGAGCAATCACCTCCATCAAAGACACTAATAGTGTCGGATGAAATGGAGTATAACATCATCGATGACATGAAAAAGACTAGGGCTAATATCACTCTGTACGAGTTGAGAAAATTGAAACACCAACAGAAAATCATGATGAAAGAGTTACACGCTGTACCTACTACACCTTTACCTACAGCTGTAGCTTCCCATAATATAGGAAGACCTCCAATCAACACGATCAATAAAATTGATCCAAATGACATCGCTTTGATTGGAGGGAGATCTAGATCTCATACTCCTCCTTTCCTCCTCACTTATGAAATCTTTAACAGAAACGTGCACAACTACTTGGTCAATTCTGGTGCTTCAACCAATATTCTACCCAAGTCAATATGTGCCAAACTTAATGTTCAACCGCAAAAATCCGCAGTGCGCATAGTTCAACTTGATCGATCGCAAGTCGAAGTGATAGGCGAACTTAATCAAGTGACCATAAGACTGTCGTCTAACCCCAAGGTATGTCAGGTTATCGACATTCTAGTGGCTGACATCCCTGAATTTTATGGTCTGATTCTTAGCAGGGACTGGTCCGAGAAACTCCACGGATATTTTTCAACCGACTGGTCGCACATGTGGTTACCCTTCAACGGGAAACCAAATCAAGTAAAGATTGAACGAGAATTGCACCAAAAATACATAGTGACGGATTTGGAAGGAGAGAACGAAGCCATAGCATACAACAATAGCATTATAGGAAACTACTTGGTAGACTCTTTCCTCGGAAATTTCAATGCTCACATATCACCATATTTAGAAAATTCAGTTTTGTCCCAAGTTGAAAACTTTTCCCAGACTGATGATTCAAAATGTGTTAGTTTCTTAGATAACCCTGTAAATACTTCTTTATTTTGGAAATTATATTTTGATGGCTCTAAATCCAACGAGGGAGCGGGAGCAGGATGCGTTTTGATCAGCCCAGACGGAAATAAGACCATGCTCACATGCAGACTGGAGTTCGATTGCACGAACAACACAGCGGAATATGAAGCCTTGGTGCAAGGCCTATACAAAGCAATCGGCTGCAACGTCAAATATCTTCAAGTCTTTGGAGATTCCGAGATCATCGTCAAACAGGTACGTAACACCATACACTGCCTGTCTAATCATCTAAAGCACTATCAATCTTTAGTACAATATCTCACTGCACATTTTACCGCGTTCAATATTTCGTCAATCCCGAGACTTCACAATGCAAACGCAGACCTGTTAGCTAACGTAGCCTCCAGACTCATCCCCTCCGAAGACTTTAGTCCAGATAGGTTTTCAATAGAATTGATTTTTAAACCGTCTATCCCTGACAACATCACCAACTGGAGAGTATTCAACGACGACCCAGACATCGTAAGTTTCCTCACCTCCGAAGGATCCTACTCAAACCAGATAATCGACGAAGACTGTCATGATCACCAGATACAACAAAATAGCACTGATAATGCTATACCCAAATCGGTGGTCAAACTAGAAGACTTATACGACTTGAAAAGTCGGTTCAAAAGGTCAGCTAACGCCAAACTTTACAGTTCAACTCTGAACTACGAATCAGTGAACCTAGGAACCGATGAGAAGCCGCAAAACGTTAATCTAGGTCAAGGCCTAGCTCCTGAAGAAAAATCAGCATATATCCGTCTTCTACGACAGTAAAAAACGTCTTTGCCTAGAATTACGATGAGCTGAAGACTTACAACACTTCTATCATTCAACACACTATCCCTATGATTGACAACGAGAAACCTGTCCAACAGAAGCTCAGAAAAATCCACCCCAACTTGGAAAATCAGATAAAAACTGAGCTGAATAAATTGTTGAGAGCCATAATAATCTTCCCGGTCAGACATTCCAAATGGGTATCCAACATGGTACCTGTTAGGAAGAAAAACGGAGATATTAGAATCTGCATCGACTTCCGAAATCTCAACAAAGCCTGTTAGAAAGACAATTTTCCCCTCCCACCTATGGAGCAAATATTACAGGCAGTCGCAGGCTCAGAGTTAATGTCTTTCCTGGACGGATTTTCAGGATATAATCAAGTGTTGGTACACCCAGATGATCAGTTAAAAACCACCTTCCGAACTAAATGGGGTACCTACGCGTATCGGAAAATGTCGTTCGGTCTGATTGACGCCGGCGCCACTTTTCAGAGAGCCATGGACATTGCGTTTAAAGGTTTAGTCAATAAATCGGTAGTGATCTACCTAGATGATATAACTGTATACTCCAAGAACCGAAACGACCACCTCAAAGATTTGAAGCAAATCTTTCAAAGATGTTTAAGGTATGGGATCTCGCTTAACCCGAAGAAATCTTTTTTCGCGTTGAGTGAAGGAAAATTGCTAGGATTCATAGTGTCTAAATCTGGCATTCACATTGAACCTGACAGAATCAAAGAAATTTCCGAGATATCCATGCCTCATAACAAAAAGACCATGCAATCTTTCCTAGGACAGATCAATTTTGTGAAAATATTTGTCCTAGATTTTTCACGTATTATTTCTCCTTTACAAAAAATGATAAAAAAGAATTCAAACTTTAAATGGGGTCTAGACAAGCACGAAGCATTTAACTTAATCAAACAAGCCATCATCAACGCTCCATCTCTAGCAACCCCAAATTTGTCAGAGCCCTTTGTCTTATACACGTTTGCCTCAGAGAATTCTTATGCTGCGATCTTGACTCAAGCAAATCAAGAAAAGGTAGAAGCTCCGATCGCATTCTTTAGCTCAAACTTACAAGGTGTTGAGCTGAAATATTCGGACGTAGAGAAACAGGCATACGCCGTTTTCAAAGCAATTAAATATTTTAGACCTTTCTTGCTAAAGGCCCATACCAAGGTCATAGTACCATTCCCAGCGGTAAGAAACCTCCTAATACAGAAATATGTGGGCGAAAAGAGAGCGAATTGGATCACCGCCTTGCAAGAATACGACCTGGAGATCAAGCCGACACACATCGTAAGAGGCCAAGGCTTCTGCAAGATGTTATCTGGAGCATCGCAAATCCCCGAAAAATCATCTGAAGAGGTACACGCGTATGAGGTAAGCCTAAACGACGCTCAATCATTATATGCTGACACCATTTATTTCCTGAAAAACGGGCATGCTCCATTTCACCTGGATCACATCAAGAAGAGAGCCCTGAGATTAAAAGCTAAACAATACCAGCTCGTAAATGATGTCCTATTTAAAAGAAATTATGATTCTGTGCTTCTTAGATGTCTTGAGAAAACTGAAGCCAAAAAGGTTTTGCAGGAACTCCACGATGGACCAGCAGGTGGACACTATGCTGGAGAAGCCACCGCACACAAAATCTTACGTGCAGGATACTACTGTTCCACACTGTTCAAAGACTCGTATAATCACGTAAGGAAATGCCAAGTCTGCCACACTGCTGCAGGAAAACAAAAGAAGTCATCCATGCCACTACAGCCGGTTAACATCGAACAGCCGTTCAGCCAATGGGGCCTGGACATAATAGGTGAGATCGTTCCTCACTCCCCTAAACAGCATAGGTATATCCTCACGGCAACTGACTATTTTACTAAATGGGTAGAGGCAGTTCCTCTCAAGACAGCTAATTCTGAAAACATTATTGAATTCATAGATCAGTTTATCATTACTAGGTTTGGATTGCCAACGGCCTTAATATTTGATAATGCTTCATATTTTTCTGGAAATACCATGACTGAGTTCGCGCTCAAAAGAGGGTTCAAACTGAAGTATTCTGCCAACTACTATCTGCAAGGTAATGGGCTGGCTAAATCAGCGAACAAGAACCTAATCAGGATTATCAAAAAGACAGTCGACCAAAACCAAAAGAATTGGCATAAAGCGCTGGTAAACGCCTTATGGGCAGACAGAATTACAAAGAAAGCCTCTATCGGCACTTCTCCCTTTAATTTAGTTTACGGGAGAGAAGCAGTTCTTCCTACTCACTTAGTCATTCCCTCCTTGTCCTTAGTACAATACATTGATGAAGTATCTACTTCTCCCTTACAGCTAAGGAAAATGGAAATAATCAAGCTAGAAGAACAACGAGAACAGGCCAAGAAAACCCATGCTCACCACCAAGCGCTGATAAAATCCTCTTTTTATTCGAACATAATGACCAGAAAAAACTTTCAGATGGGAGATTTAGTTTTGAAATGGGATAAGGCTCACGAAGAAAAGGGAAAACATACGAAATTCCAGAAGCTATGGCTTGGTCCTTTTCAGATCGTAGAGGTCATAGGCCCGTCGACTTTTGTGTTGCAGGACTTGACAGGCAGGAGAGATTCTCTGCCTGTAAATGGACAAATCCTCAAAATGTATTTTCCATAGAAGGTCATCCTTCTATTTTTGTAGGATAATTTTAGTTTTATTTTTTATTTTTTTTTTAGTTTTTATTTCTTATAAATAAGGTTGGTTTTGAATGATCATAAATTATATTCATGAAGAAACATACCATTTCTCTATCAGATTTTGATTTCACTTGTATAAATAGTAAAACTTTTCGAAAAAAATCTGACTTTTATTATTGACAGATAGAGTTAACTTTAGCCTGAATATGATGTTAGTTTCAACTTCACAAAGAAATCTGGGATGAAAGTAACTTTTGGCAAAAAATTGTTTTATGCCAATGCAATGAAAAGTGTCATCAATAGCAAAATAATTATTCTCTGCAAAACTGCTGTTCTTAAACTCTATTATTGTCATCCAGAGCTTTCTTAAGGAAAAACAATGACTTCCTCCCTGCTAAGGAGAATCGCAGCATCCAGAGAAACAATCCAAGAAAACACTATATCTCAAAGAATGAGAGGTCTCATCACGAGCCGGCTTATCATGATCACATATATTATAACTTGTTGACTTTGCCACTACTGTCTACCAAAACAGGGCAATGACTCAAGATTGTTGCAATCAAAAGACAAGGGGTCTCATCACGAGCCAGCTTGTTCAGCAAAAGTGTAAATCAAGTGAATGAATGTGTCATAATTTGGCCACCAAACGAAGACACTATTCTTTAGAGAATAAAAAATCAAAAAAGAAAGAAAAAGTGTCAATAGGATTTTTCTCTGGTATGTTGTAAATAACCTTAAACAGGAAAAAGGATCATTGCTGGATAACATGGTAACCCTGTCAAGGCTATGGACGCTTGCGGGCAGCAGAGGCTCTACCTACGACAAATGAGCATATTTTACAAAGCCAGTACACAGAGAAGACCTTATTTTGTCTTTGAAAAGCACTGAGTAATGTCTAGGTGTGAATACAAGAAATAACCCAGAGGGAGCAAACAATCGGAATGAAATAAAAGTTGTGACGAAACATCATTGACGGGATAAGGGGTAATACTCTATCTGTCCATAACAAAATTTAGGCATAAGAAAAAATTTTCTGTTTTGGAAGTGAAAATGCAATAGAACAAGCAGAGATAACTGGTTCTTCAGAGTGAATCGCCATTGTTGTGGTCACCAACAACCCCCCCTCTTTGCTTGATATTAGCAATAACATCGAGCAAAGGGGGGACCCTGAAAGAAAAATCCCAAAAATATTTTTCTAAAAATTTTTGTATTTTCTCCCTAAGGCTTAAATCGCATCGCAAGGGAAGGCTGAAGCATTACCCAAGCGCGGAAAACAAAACTGCGAAAGAGCGATGCGAAATTCATCGCATCGCATGCATCCCAAGCGCTCTCTAAAAAGAAGATCTTCAAGAAATGCCGATCGCCGATATGCGACATCGCACATCGCAAATGTCGCACTAGGCGGCATAAACCATTGAATAAAATCTGCAATCAGCGATCTGTGATTTGCGATATCCGCGATCTGCGATATGAAAAGACTCATCGCACGAATTCTCTGACATACCCGATAGACCCAAGATTAAGTGCGCGCCTTAAAGGAAATTAATGACCGCATGCTTGAGTATCAAGGAATGATTGCATCGCATTTTTCGAAGAGTCAAGTCATGATGGATGTCAGGATTATGCATTCATTAGATTTTAATGCTTTCATGTCAATCTTTTCATTTCCCTTCTTCTTTGCGTAGACTGCAAGACACGCAACTAATATAAATCTATATGCAGGAAATATCTAAAGGAAAAGGGAAAGCGCCAATCAGACAGCAGAGAGAAGATGCCTCCACAAATGAATGCCGCACATAGTAGGACCGCGGATTCCAGACTATAAGCCAAATGGCACTGATGAAATTAGACTATCCAGGACTCAGACTCAAAGGCGCACAAAAGCAGCATGTTCACAAAAGATCTTGAAGCTCAGACTTGGTAAAGCAGAGAAAGAAGCACATGAGAAGGAAGACGCTCCAGAAAAGCCTGGAACAAAGAGCGGAAACAATTCTCGAAATAGGGGATTGTCCATACAGCGCGACTCCTAACCCACTCAGTCATTCGCACGACCGGAAACCGGAATAGCAATAGCAAAATCAGTTCGAGAAGAACCTGGGTTGTGCTAAGTATACACGCAGCGAATACACCCAGCTAGAGAAAGGTTTTCGAAAATATCTTCTGGTCTGTCAGAAGGAAGTGCCAGCTCTTGTTATTTCCACTTTTATCTCCCGAGTGAAAGAAGAAGGCGGCCAGCCAACTGTTCCCAGGAAAACGTTGCGCTGTTGACAGCACTAAAGAGAATATACAGAAACGGTTAGAAATTAGATTTAAAGTTTTAGAAATAAATTTGCTTTTAGTAAAGGGCGGTCATTTGAAGCCGATTCCCTAATTTCGAGTAATTAAGATTAATTAGTTAGTAGTATTTAACCCTTCTCCTGGCATTTGGAGAAGGGTCCGGAAATCTGTCAAAAAACTTGTCCTCAGAACATGCACTTCTGCACCCTCAGAGGAGGTTTTTGATGAATGGATGGATCGAGATTTATTTATGTTTGCATTTTAATGTCTGTTACTGATGTTGCACTTCTGTACTCTTAGCAGATATTAGAACAAGTAGAAATAAATCATTATTGCTTGAAGTTTATTAGTGAAGTTAGTCATAAATGGTACTTTTATCTCTTGACTAAATTCTGCTAGTATCCCTAAAGTGATATGCAGCTGAGTTCTTTATATGTTACTGTATGAATGTCTGTATTACCATTTGGCACTTCTGTACGGTGGGTTCATTTATTTATGCTTGATATATAGAAAACTGATTATGCGATATGTTGTTCACAACTGCTCTGCCTAACTTCTTATGCAGAACGGTTTATCTTTATTGATTTATATTCTGATAACAGTTGAATGATGTTTATTACTTGTTGTTGTTTGAAATCTTTCTAGATCGCATAATGAAAGAAAACACCCCGGGTTAGCGTAGACTAGATGTACTGTTTATATTCATTAGATTACATTAGCATAGAGTTAGTTTAGCAGTTAGAATTAAGACAAGGCCAACAAAGACAATGACATTCAAAGAAAGATGGAAAAGCATTATTCCACGAGGAAGAAAATTTCAAGGTTAAAGCTTAAGAGGGAAAACACCAAAATTGAAACACTAACCATGCAAGAAGAGAAAAGGAGGCTTGATATACTTTCTGAGGCCTCACTCCATGCCTAAGCCATGCCATCATTCATCATTCAACAAAATTTTGACAACCTTTGAGCATTTTACAAATTTTGGAAATTTTGTACATTCCTAGATACTTTTGTGACAACTAGAATTCCAGGTGCACAACGCCGTAGGCATTTCTCTTTTGTTTGAGGCATATTTTGGCCAAAAGGAGACCACCATCAGATTTGGAATGATAAATACATGCAAGAAAAAAACTTTTCTAAGCTTATTTGGTGCAACTGGCAGGTCAAATAGTCAAAAAACACTAATAAAAACCACATTTCTGCTTCCTTTTTCACCTTGGTGATGCACACTAAGAAGTCCTAGGATAAACACTTTTTGATTGGTAAAATCAACTCCATTCTAAGAACTAAAGATTTATCTAGAATGTAGATAGGATAGGCTTTCCAACAAGCCATCCTGAGCCCAATTTGGAAATCGGGAACCCATCCAAAAATCAACAACAAGATGCAGGGCGCACTTGGCACTGGCGTTGCGATTCTGATCAGTCTTGAGAGAATCAACTTCTGGAGGGTCAAAACTTGACCATTTTTTAAACTAAAGGTAGATTTGGAAACTAGACAGGACATGATTTCTAATGAGCTATCCTAGGCTCAATTTGGACATCAGGAAGCCCCTCCCAAGTGGATATGAATTTGGAATTGCACTTAGGATAGTGGCGCTGTGCTTTTGACACAAATTTTCAGAGTTTCATCATTTTGTAAATTCTCTTACTTTTGATAGTTTCATCTTGGGAAATTATGATTTTACTCATGTAATTGTTGAAATTAAATCTAAATATCATGTGGATAAGTTACCTAGGGTAAATACATTGGATAAATGTCATCATGAAGTCAAATGAATCAGTTTCATTGTAATTAGGGAGGAGTCATTTGGACCTCTCTGCACTCTAGGTATCAGTTCAGATTCTTGTTGATCTCTTCTTAAACTTAGGTATTCAACCCCCGAGGATGAGAGAAGGTTATTGTGATGTCTATATAATTCCCTTATTCACTCTTGGAAGAGGTTGGAATTAGTTGGATGTTTGGCTTTTGATCAAGAAACACTAGTTTAATCAGTATTTGGGAGAAATTTAATGAATGAGTTGCAGCTATTTTGATGGAATACCTGTGGTATGGAATTTTGATATAGTTTCTTCTTATGTTGCATGTGTTTGAATGTTTTGTACTCTCGTGTTTCATTTTTCTTCTATGATATGTTGATTTTCAAGTTGATGAGTAGAATACATCTTACATGCTCTGTTTTGGGGAAATCTTCATAATTTGTCCATTTTCTTAAGTTTAGAAAGAATACATGCATGTCTTACTCTTTCTAGCACCACCAGTCTGATCCATCTCACTCAATAACCTTAAAGTGTTTGAGTGTCTACCTACCTTGCTCCATCATATGTCTGCAATCATACCCTTATTTGCCCTGACCTAGTCTCTTTGACCTAATCCTCATCCAACAAACCAATTTCAACCAATCAAACCCTTTTGCACATCATAACTAGCCTAAAACTCTAATTCATCCAACCCTTATTTTCCCTGACCTAGTCTCTTTGACCTAATCCTCATCCAACAAACCAATTTCAACCATTCAAACCCTTTTGCACCTCATAACTAGCCTAAAACCCTAATTCATCCAACCATCTTGGCTGTGATTTTGTGGAGAGAGCCCTCTACAGCTTGGTAGGACTAGATGCCA
Organism: Pinus tabuliformis; assembly: GCA_031772625.1. Classification (NCBI taxonomy): domain Eukaryota; kingdom Viridiplantae; phylum Streptophyta; class Pinopsida; order Pinales; family Pinaceae; genus Pinus; species Pinus tabuliformis. Next base: position 1,238,187,455 of record CM062807.1, read on the forward strand.
AATCAAAAGGTTAGTCTGTGGTTACCTCAGCTAGACTCTTCCTCATCCTTGGAGATCCAAAGGAGTGATAACATATTGGCGCCATTGCCGGGGAATGAAAGATTCATTTTCCCTAGGTGTACGACAAAGTTTAGATCTGATTGTTGATGGTGGACAGTGATCAGGCACACGAAGGCTGAAATCATTCACCTGGTGACTCCAAATCAGTTTCAAAATCAAATCCAAAGACTCCATTGGAGGATGAACCTTGCTAAGAAATATGAAAGGACAACATGGGAAGATCAAGTATTCAACTTGGACTTTTATTCAAGACATCATGTTGTTTATCATGAAATATCTCTTCTCTTTTCCTGAGAATTTCCAGAAAGTTTTCCAAGGTATATTATGTTTGAGAAAATATCACGAAACTCCATTGGATTCCTTTCCTTTGAAGGTTGTAAATAAAAATTCCCCGTATGCCTTTGATCTTGGTCCTGACCCTTTTTCCAAATATTATGATGACCATCTTCAAATTGATGAACCTCAAGAGATCAAGACTAATCCTACAAATTTTGTACATACTCCTACACCTTGTAAAATTCCATATCAAGGGAAGAAAGCAAGGCGTTTGGAAAATTTTAAAATCAAGGTATGAAGACTACCTAGAGTAGAACATCAATGTATTATATGGGATGGAAATCAATATGTATTCCTATGAATATCCTTTTGCAGCATTTTTGAGGTCAGATGGAGGGCTCATGCTTTGCAATTTCATCAAGATTCAATCTGATTTCAAGTTTTCATGGGATTTTCCTTTCAGTAGTTCACCCTTTATGCTCATAAGCAAGCACTTGCATAGAATTCAAATAGTAGCCATAATGCTTACATGGTTGCATTGGTTGTTCTATTTCACCTGATCAGGTGATGAATGGATCAATTAGAGTAGGTTTTGTTGAATAAGCTTAATTCTGATCATTTTTTTTCCAGTTAGATTTTAGTGAGTCTCGAGTTAGTTTATTGAGTCAAGTTTTCAATATTCAGTTAGTCTTTAGCTTTTGAATCCATGCCAAATGGATAGGCACTTGGTCTACGATGTTCTTGGCACCTCCAAGGTGCTACCATCCCCAGCTGGAGCCAATGTTAGTGTCAGTATTCTCATCCTGCCATCGGTGATCAAAAATCCTCTTTTCATATCATTTTAAGGGTCCCACTCAGAATTTTTTTTTGATCATTCCACTAGGTCATGCACAAAATTACTCACTGATGGTAGTCCTAGTCCAAAAACATCACTCTTCCCTAAATGTGATTAATTGTTGGCATAGTTCATATCTTGTTGACTGTACATCATCCATCAACTTAATTTTACCGTGCCATTTGTATCATTCATGAGGTCATCATGTCATCTTGAAATTCAATCCTTCAACGTCTCATTAGGTCTTTTAGGGTTTTTCAAGGTTCCATTAGGTTATTAGGGTTTCCAACGTTCCAATAAAACTCCATTCCATTGCATAAGACTAGCAAGTAAAGAGTGATCAAATAACATCTCTTCACCATGTGAAGATGATTTTTATAGAGAAATTCTTATTTCATCATGTAATTTTGAGTTCAATTGTAAATTTTTATATTTTCACTATGTAATTTTATATTATTCAATTTGTAATAATTTCATGACTCCCAGGCTGCCAACTCAGATTTCCACATGTTAAGCATCAAAATGTCAAAGTAAAATGAAAACTAGACTAGAATACCTTTCCCATGAGCTATCATGAGCTCAATTTGGAGTTGAGGAAGGCCTCCAAAAGTTGCCTACAAGAGCACACTACATTTTTGCACCCCCATTTTACACTTTTTGACCAGCCTTGGGAGAATTGATTTTTGAGGGGCTATACTTGATCATTTTTAGTGCTTGATAGGTCCATTGTGTAGCCACGAGATATATATTTTAAACGAGCTATCTTGAGCACAATTTGGACTTCGGGAAGGCACTCAAAGGTTAATTTGAGGTCGGTGTTGCGCACCTGGAGGGTGCACCTATAATAGGCATTGTGCACCTGCCCAATTTCACTTGCAAGCTTCCAAACTTTGTGTAGGTCCTCCAAACCCTTAGAAACTATTTTATCCACCTCCTAGAAAGTAAGTAACATCTAATGCTACATCTTAGCATTCCTAAAGGAAAATTTTAGTGGTGTTTGAATCTTCCATAAAAATTTGGTGTCTTCCTTGCTAAAAATCCTAGTTTCATTCCCAATTTCCAAATATACTTCCTAATACGTTTACTACCCTTCCTACATATCTAAAAACCCTATCCTAATGTAGGAGAATTCAGCGAAGAAAAATTGTTGTAAATAGTAAACATAGGGGGTCATGCATTTTAGGAAATAGTTTTCCTAAGTATCAAGTTAATGCAATATTTAGGCCTTTAAGTGTGATTTCATTAGATAATGGAAGAATATGTAAATGTTCTCAAAATAAATAAATGATAACATGAGTGGTAGAAGTCAAATCCAACTCTTAAACAGTTCCATGATTCTAGGAACAAGAGAGAGCTTTTAGGCATTAAATGGGAAGCTGATAAGAAGATTTTTTTGTTTTAAAACAGAGGAAAAGATGGAATGGATAAAGTCTCGAGGAGACTTATCTGCCACATATGTATGCATGCAAAGAACTTTAGGGCTTTTGTTAGAGGGGTGATCAGATCCTCCAATGATCCAATCCAATGCATTCTTATAAATATGTGAACCTGCGCGTTCAGTTGAGTAGGAGGCCATCAATAGTAGTATCAAGCCTGTGTGTGTGTGAGAGACCAAAGAGTCTCGAATGTAATCGTTGTTTTTACATTAATATATGTAGAGTTATTCCCTGATTGTGTCAGAATATTGAAGTATTCCATGTATGATTTTATTGTGAATTCGTAGAATCTACAACAGGTTGCAGGCAGAATTTTGAACGACACAGAAGGAGGAGTGATTCAGAGGAATCACAATGGATTTTGAATCCAAGTGAAGAGATAGAGGAAGCTCTGAAGGAATGGCGTAGCAAGGACGCACTTAAGAGTTAAGTTCAGAGAAGCTGAACAGTGGAAGGCAGAGTTCTGAAGAACCCAATAGAGCCACAGAAACCATTGAAAATGCGGAAAAACTCAAATAAGAGAGGTGAGTGAGAAGTAAAGGTTTGATGCTCAGTAGCCATTGGATCTCCAAAAATCAACGGCCATAGTTGGAAGTCGCAATCGAATTTTGGAGGTACCAAAGGATGGTGACCACAAAAATAGCAACTCCGACGAGCGATTGGTGATATCAAAGTGTCCACCTTTACCAGCAACACCATTTTGTATTCTATCATATCCCTCACAAAGTGATACTGAACATTAATGTGCTTTGTCTTTGAATGATATGCAGGGTTCTTTGCCAAGAAAATTTCACTTTGGCTGTCACTGTCTATCCTTATAGCTTCCTGTACTAACCCCATACTTGAACACAATCTCTACAACCAAACTGCTTCCTTGCTTGCATGAGTGGCTGCCATGTATTCTACCTCTGTAGTTGATAGTGCCACTACAGATTGTTTCTTACTCATCCAATTGACTGCACCTCCAAATAGGTTAAACACATACCCACTTGTAGATCTTCTCTGATCCAGATCTCTAGCCTAGTCTGCATCAAAAAAGCCATGAATATCCAACACTCTGTCAAATCCCGGTCTTCCTTGGTAGCACAAACCATAATCACTAGTGCCACACAAATAACTGAAAACGCGCTTCATTGTTGTCCAATGCTCCTTTCCTAGTTTTGACATAAACCTACTCAATACTCCCACTGCATGTGCAATGTCTAGTCTAGTACAGGCCATTGCATATATTAGGCTACTGACTGCACTTGCATATGGAACATGAGACATATCCTCTTCCTCTTCTTGTGTCTTGGGACAGTGTTCAGCAGATAAATTTACACCTATAGGAATAGGAACCTTCACCGGTTTACTATCCTGCATATTAAACCTCTGCAATATTGTCTCGACATACTTCCTCTGGTTTAACCAGAGCTTCCTCTTTTCCCAATCTCTTTTAATTTCCATGCCCAAAATATAGTTTGCAGCACCAAGATCTTTCATGTCGAATTTTGAGGACAATTTGGTCTTCAAATCCTGGATAATTTCTTTGTCATTTCCAACCAGCAACATATCATCCACATACAAGACCAGATAAATAACACTGTCACCAATTAATTTAAAATACACACAGTGATTTGCTTTGCTTCTGGTGAAGCCAAGTCCCTGTATAAATGTATCAAATTTCTGATACCACATCCTTGGTGACTGTTTTAACCCATAGAGAGACTTCTTTAACTTGCATACTAGTACTTTCGTACCCTTCACCACAAAGCCTTTAGGTTGCTTCATGTATATTTCCTCTTCCAGATCCCCATGAAGAAATGTTGTCTTCACATCCATCTGTTCTACCTCAAAATCAAAAGTAGCAGCAACAGATAAAAGTAATCTAATAGAAGTTACCTTGGCAACAGGAGAAAAAATATCACCAAAATCAATTCCCGACACCTGGGAATAACCTTTTGCTACCACCTGAGCTTTGTATTTCTCCACTTTTCCTTCTACATTTGTCTTCTTTTTGAACACCCATTTTCTACCAATGGGTTTCCTTCCAGCCAACAACTCCACTAGATCCCAAGCCTCATTTTTGTGCAAAGATGCCATTTCATCAACCATGGCATCTTTCCAGAGTTTTCCATCCTTTGAATCCACTGCTTCCTTCACAGTTCTGGGATCATCATCAGTAACAGACAAAGAAAAATTTGAACAGAAAGTATTATACCTTTCTGGCTTCCTTCTTTCTCGAACTAATCTTCTCACTACCAGAGTTTGTGGCTCTTCATCTTCTGATTCCTCCTCTGCTGTAGAGTCTGATTCTTCCTCCTTTAGCTCAAACTTTATTTTCTCATGTTCTTTTGGATGGACTTCATGTGTAATAACATCTTTCACCTCTCTGAACACCACATCTCGGTTGTACACAAACTTCCTTGTTACTGGGTTCCAAAGCTTATAACCCTTCAAACCATCCTTATACCCAATAAAGATGCACTTTTCATATTTACTATCCAACTTGGTTAGTCTCTCCTTTGGAACATGTACATATGCATCACATCCAAATACTCTCAGATGTGAAAGAGAGGGTTTCTTACCAGTCCATACCTCTTGTGGAGTCTTACTCTCCAACGCTGATCAAGGTGACCTTTTGACCAGGTAACATGCAGTATCCACCGCCTCTGCCCAAAATTCCTATCCTAACCCGGCACCACTGAGCATGCTTCTTGCCCTTTCCATCAACGTCCTATTCATTCTTTCTGCAACTCCATTTTGCTGAGGTGTATATGGAGTAGTCTTCTGCCATGATATACCACACTTCTTATAGAATCCTTCAAATTCCTTACTGCAAAACTCTCCACCATTATCTGTCCTCAACACCTTTATCTTCTTCTCTGTCTGGTTTTCCACCAGAGCCTTGAATTCTTTAAACCTGTCAAAGACTTCAGATTTCTTCTTAAGGAAATATATCCATGTATTCCTTGAGAAGTCATCTATAAATGATACATAGTACACAGACTTACCCAATGATGGAACCTTCACAGGTACAAACACATCATTGTGCACAAGTTCTAATATCTGTTTCGCCCTCTTACTACCAGAGGGGAAAGTCACCTGATTCTACTTCCCATATACACAATTTTCACAGAAATCAAAATCTAGAGAGCTATTACTCATACCTTTACCATGAAGTATCCAAAGGCCCTTTTCTCCAATATGTTGAAGCCTTTGATGCCACAGCATGGTCTTCTCTCCAGAGGCCACTAGATTTTCTACTCCACTTTCAGGAACCACAAAACTATTGCACCCATCAATAATAGTGCTACCTTGCAGCTTGTAAAGAGTTCCAATCCCAACTCCCCGCATCAATACCAGTGCTCCCCGAACCATCTTGCAAGTATCCTTCTCGAACACTATTTTTACACCTACATCATCTAGATTGCTTACAGAAATCAAATTTCTGGCTAATGCAGGAATATGTAGAACACCCGGAAGTGTTCTAACCCTTCCACCTTGCAACATCAACTTTACTTTTCTGCGACCAATGATTCTAGCCTTTCTGTCATCCCCCAAGAAGACATCACCACCATCCTATTTTTCATAATCACAAAACCACTCTCTATGGGGAGTGAAGTGAAAGGATGCACCTGAGTCAATCAACCATGCCTCATGATCTACATGTGTACTTGAAGAGGCCAAGTGCACATCCCCACCTTCATTTGAGGTGGTTTTAACCTCTATAGAAGGAGCATCATCAGATCCCTTTCCTTGATCAGGAGCTTTAGATTTACAGTCCCTTTTGTAGTACCCTTCCTTTCCGCATTTCCAGCACACCACCTTTACAGGTTTTCCTGGAGATTTAGATCTCCCACTCGATGACTTATTTTTGTTTCTGTTCTGGGACCTTCCTCGTATAGAAAAGGCATCACCATTTTGGCTCTCCGTATTTTTCTGTCTCATTTCCTCCGTCAGCAAGGATAAGACTGTTTCATCCAAATACAAGGCAGTTGCATTGCTACCTATTTGAATAACCAGACTATCCCACGAATCTGGTAGAGAACAAAACAAACTAATGCACTTATCTTCATCTGAAATTTTAATATCAACAGATGCTAACTAACTTACCACAATATTAAACGCATTCAAATGCTCTGTCACCGAGTCTCCATCTTTCATCCTCAGGTTATATAGCTTTTTCCGCAGGAACAGTTTATTTGACAGAGACTTAGATTGGTACAAAGTCCCTAACTTTTCCCACAAGGCCTTTGTCGTAGCTTCCCCTGATACATTCAACAATACTGAATCTAAGACACACAATCGTATTGTGCTCTTTGCCTTCTGATCCAACTTCTTCCATTCTTCATCAGACACTCCCATTGGTTTAGTACCCAGATCTACGGCTATCCACTGATCTTTATCCACCAACAGATCCTCCATCTTGAGTTTCCACAACTCAAAACTTTGACCATTAAATTTCTTGATCTCTATCTTTCCACTTCTCGCCATCTTCTTTCACCAACCGAATCGATCTCGTAGATCTCCCACTAAACAAGGTCTACCACAGGCCTGAGAGAAACCCCTCAGAAACAAAGGCGTCCCCTTGAAGCCAAAACTGCTCTGATACCAAATGTAGGTTTTAACCCCGTACAGAAATTACCTTCATACGAATTCTAAAACACAGAAAATAAACGATGCGAGAGCATAACACATAAAACACATATACACAGAGATTTTCCCCTGGATCCCAAAACTGGGACTACCAGCTTGATTTTATGTTATGTTCCTTTCAATGTTACAATACATATTTATACATGCCGAAGCATCCAATACCATGGACTGAAAACCATCGTGTCCAATACCATGGACTGAAAACCATCACGTCTAAGAAAACATGTGCGAAAATCATGCACAAAACCATAGGTGGGTCCGCCCAACCTAAAATAGGGTCCAAAACCAAAATTTTCTAGGGCGCTGCCTTGGACCCCATAAAGTGGGGTTACTGGTGCCCTTCAAACCCGCTGTTAACTACGTGGAAAGAATATAACACAACCAAACAATAGCAACTCTCACGAGCTATTGGTGATATCACCGATAGACCAATCAGAAACTGTGCAATAAGAGGTTCACAGCAAAAGAAGTTAGGCGCGGGTAAAGAAGTGATAGCCAATAGCGATTATCAGAATATCGGAGCTCAGAACCATCGGAGTTTGGTGTAGTGGAAGTGTGGAGTAAGTAGTGATCAGACCCGATGATAATCATAGCAATGGGTCTATACTAATTGAAGTCCGTGTATGCTACTCGGAGGGGAATTTCCTTTGTATTCCCATATTTAAGTATGGTCGGGATTTTAGTATAAAAGAATCAATATATGCATTCTGATAGTGGAATATCAGAGTCGAAGGGGTGATGGCTCATATGTATATGACCATTGGACATTGTGATGGCCGATTGCGACGAGGCTAGTCTCGGGGTCTATGCAGAACCCATGTATTGTGTTTTGAGCATTTTCCCCTTTATACATGGATTTTATAAGGAAGAGCATCAATAGAGCATTTAAGTGATAATATATATTTTAACCAAAGGTTAAGAGGACTGGTTATGTATATATATTTGCGGCTAAAGGATTGAACTAAAGTTCTGAAGGGTTCATATAATCCCGATAGAGGTTTCAGACGGGGTGATTTGTTCTGATACAAAGGAACGGCTTATAAAGGGGCCTTGACCATTTATGGTCTGAAGATTTAACTCCATTGTAGAGTTAAATATCCTGGGACAGTTGTGGATGCATCATTGTTAAATGCATATTGTGGGTATATGATGGGTAACCTTGGCATTAGTTTGCTAAGTATGGTTATATGTTGGGGGACCCTGCATCATTAGTGGTATCAGAGAAGAAGTTTGTTATCAAAGAAGATTTGTAATCTGTAAAAAGATAGCTTTTGAAGTTCTTGGAAGACTGTTGCATTCCAGCAAAGGCTTGGAGTAGGCAGGAATAGAGGATTCCTTGAAGGAAAGAGAAAGCAAAATTGCTTAATTCACAATCCATTCAAAAGTACAGAAGAATGGGTGAAACAAGATCATGATGAGATCTTGAAGGCAAGGTAATGTGTTCTATTTTAAATTAAGAATGTGTGTTTTTATACTAATGCACAGATGACAGCAAGAAAAGATGTGAGAGGAGAACCTGATGAGTTCTTGAAGACAGGGTAAGGAAAATACTCTGAAGGAGAAGTGGCAGTGAACCTGAAGAATCCAACAAGAGATCGGATAGAGAGGACAACTGAAGTGTTATCAAGAGAGAGTGAGAGATTGTAGAAGCCTAGAAGGAGTAAAGGTGTTTCTCAAGAGAAGGTTCCATATAGAGGACCTATGCTTACCAAAAGACTGAGTGAGGAGAGCTTAGTGAGGTAAGATTGCAGCCAGGAGGACTAGTTGTTGCAGAGGCTTGTTGCAAAGGAGCTCATGAAGAAAGAAGAGAAGAAGATGACTACTGATAGTCATAGCAGAGGTTTAGAGAGAAGTCACAACAGAGGATATAAGAAAGAGATGCCAAAGAAAATGGAAAGAGAATGAGTCAAGAAGAAGTTGACAAAGAAGTTGCTGAACTAAAAGAACAACTCAATGCATTAAGGAGAATTCTTGAGGAAAACCAGAGACTAGGTTGGGTCTTGAGAAAGTAGCCAATGGAATGGCATGAGATGCAGAGAAGGCTACAACAAAAGCAAGTAAAGTGGTTGAAGGAAAAACTCAAGGAAGTTGAGTTAGAAATGGAAGAGTACATTTGTAAACCAGAACAAGGAGAAAATCTGGGAGAAAGTGAAGATGAAGACTTGAAGACTGAAAATTCAAGTGAGGTTAAAGGGCCACATGATTTTAAGACCGACAATTTGTGTGTGTATGCAGGTGAAACATGTAAAGAAGGACAATTTGCTGATATTGTCATAAAGGAGGAAGAAGATCAACAGAATCTAAATTCTGTTCTGGAAGGAGATGAGATAGATAGATCTCATATACAATTGGAGGAAGATATCAAGAAACCAAGTGAAGGTCTTGAAAAGATTGAAGAAAAGACCATCGAAGAATTTCTGAATCATATTAATGATTTGGAACAACAGGGAGATATGATGGCTAAAACATCAAGGGGGACCATAGGGGCTTATTTTTTTAATACTAATAGTTTGGTTGTGGATGCAAAACAAATGCAGAAGAATATTAATGTAGATGGTGAGACACGGATAGCTCTTGGAGAAGGTAAACAACAAGAGACTGAAGGAAAACTTGGGGAAGAGACTATGTTAGCTGAAAACATAGTAAAGGATCATCGATTCACTATGATGATAGGCACAGTGGAGATAGCCATGAAAACTGTTGAGACAGACAGTAGGGAAGAAGGACATCTATTGAAAGATTTTAAGAAGGAGGAACCCTATGCAAAGGATTTAACCTTGGGAAAAGGAACACTAACAAATAAGTGTTTTGTAGAGGATGGGCATTCTTTTGAAGCTATCAAAAGTTTGGAGGAATATCTTGTAGAAGATGAATACTTTGAAGAGAAAAATGAAAGAGAATGTGTATTAGAGAATGAGGGGTACTCTAAGAGAACAGAGTATGATGGAGAAGACCTCTTGAACGAGGGAAGTAGTGATTTGTTGCAGCAGAAAGACCTTGAGATTAGAAGGGTCAAAGGAAGATAGTGTTTTAATATTGTAGCACGACATGTGAAGGATGAAGCTGGAAGAAGAGAGCATTATGATGAAGTTCTTGCTAAGTGTGAAGAGGAAATTAAACTACTGGAGAAACTGATGAGAGAACCTGATGGTAGAACATAAGCTACAGTTACAGTTTTATGAAGAAGAAGATGTGTCTCAAGTAGCCATGGAGACATTAAGATGCAATAATTTGTTTGCAGGTTCATTAAACAACATGAATGAGTATGAGTATGTGATGAAAGAGATTGAGTAGAGATTGTTTGAAGATGGTAAAGGAGTAGTAGGAATCAAAAAAATTCAAAGTGAAGATAACCAACAACAAGTTAAGGAAGGAGAAGTTCATTACTGTGAACCCAAGCAGGAAGACATCATTAGAATATATGGTATGGAAAAGAGACTAACTGACAGTCTCATGAATTTTGCTGAGAATTCAAATCAGCATATTGATGTGCTGACAAAGGAGAAGGAGAAAACAGAGCAGAAAACTAAATTTTTGCCAAAGGAAGATAAGGCACAACAACCTTATGTTTTTTATTTTAACAAGTGTTTTGAGTGTGAAAGTTTTTTTACAAATGTTAGAGGAGATTTGGCACAAGTGAACAACCAAATAAAAGTGAAAGAAGAGAATTATATGGAAGAACTCAATCCATGGAGCAGAGAAGTTAATTTGCTAGAGAAAGTGCTAAAAAATCATGATTCAATCATGAAAGAGGGTAAGGATGATAGGGAGGCAAAAAAAATGGTAGCAAGCCAAGTAGGAGTCAACGTAGCAAGCAAGGAAAAAGTGGAGGCAAAGTCTACAACAATGTCTACAATGGTAGCAAGCAAAGCCAGCATAGAAGACAACAGCAACAACCTGGAACAAAGAAATAAGGAGCAGAATATGGACCAGCCCAAAGATATGTTGGACATAGAAATTGAAGAAATGTGGGAGTTGATGATGCAACAGTTCAAATGGAGAAAAATGGTAGCAATAGGAAGGATGATCAATCAGAGTTTGAAGTTGATTGACAAGAAGAAGAACATGGAGCAAAAGACAACAGACATGCAGCAACAACAAGGAAACAAAGCATGTGGACAGTTATAGAACAAAGTATGGGATCCAGGAAGACTAAGACCAGAAGACATATGATCAGGAGATCATGAATATTTTCTACTTTGGGAGTCTGATGTAGGAGCATTCAGCCTAAGGAAAATCGTTGTGAATACTAAACATAGGGGGCCATGCATTTTAGGAAATAGTTTTCCTTAGTATCAAGTTAATGCAATATTTAGGCCTTTAAGTGTGATTTCATTAGATAATGGGAGAATATGTAAATGTTCTCAAAATAAATAAATGAGAACATGAGTGGTAGAAGTCAAATCCAACTCTTAAATAGTTCCATGATTCTAGGAACAAGAGAGAGCTTTTAGACATTAAATGGGAAGCTGATAAGAAGACTTTTTTGTTTTAAAACAGAGGAAAAGATGGAATCGATAAAGCCTCAAGGAAACTTATTTGCCATATATTTATGCATGTAGAGAACTTTAGGGCTTTTGTTAGAGGGGTGATCAGATCCTCTAATGATCCAATCCAATGCATTCTTATACATAAGTGAACCCGCGCGTTCAATTAAGTAGGAGGCCATTAATAGTAGAATCAGGCCTGTGTGTGTGAGAGAGATCGAAGATTCTCGAATGTAATTGTTTTTTTAATTAATATATGCAGAGTTATTCCCTGACTATGTCAGAATATTGAAGTATTCCATGTATGAGTTTACTGTGAATTCGTAGGATCTGCAACAGGTTGCAGGCAGAATTCTGAAGGACACAAAAGGAGGAGTGATTAAGAGGAATCACAGTGGATTTTTAATTGAAGTGAAGAGACAGAGGAAGCTCTTAAGGAATGGCGTAGCAAGGACGCGCTTAAGAGTTAAGTTCAGAGAAGCTGAACAATGGAAGGTGGAGTTCTAAAGAACCCAATAGAGCCACAGAAACCATTGAAAACATGGAAAATCCCAAATAAGAGAGGCAAGCGAGATGTAAAGGTTAGATGCTCAGTAGTCGTTGGATCTTCAAAGATCAACGACCATGATTGGAAGTCACAATCGCATTTTGGAGGTACCAAAGGACGATGACCACAAAAATAGTAACTCCGACGAGCGATTGGAGATATTGTCGATAGAACGATTGACAATTGCGCAAACAGAGGTTCGCAGCAGAAGAAGTTACGCGCAAGTAAAGAAGCGATAGCCGATAGCGATTATCAGAATATTAGAGCTTGGAATCATCAAAGTTCGGTGCAGCAGAAGCATGGAGTAAGTAGTGATCGGACCCGACGACAACCATAGTCACGGGTCTATAGTAATTGAAGTCCGTGTATGCTGCTTGGAGGGGAATTTCCTTTGTATTCCTGTATTTAAGTATGGTCGGGATTTTAGTATAAAAGACTCAATATATGCATTCCGATAGTGGAATATTAGAGTTAGAGGGGTGATGGCTCATATGTATATGACCATTGAACATTCCGATGGTCGATTGCGATGAGGTTAGTCTTGGGGTCTGTGTAAAACCTGTGTAATGGCAGAGGAAGTTGTGTTTTGAGAATTTTCCCCTTTATATAGGGATTTTGTAAGGAAGAGTGTCAATAGAGCATTTAAGCTATAATATATATTTTAACCAAAGGTTGAGAGGACTGGTTATGTATATATATCTGCGGCTAAAGGCTTGAACTAAAGTTCTGAAGAGTTCATATAATCCCGATAGAGGTTTTAGGCAGGGTGATTGGTTCCAATACAAAGGAACAGCTTATAAAGGGGCCTTGACCATTTATGGTCTGAAGATTTAGCTCCATTGTAGAGTTAAATATCCTGGGATAGTTGTGGATGCATCATTGTTAAATGCATACTGTGGGTATATGCTGGGTAACCCTGGCATCAGTTTGCTAAGTATGATTATATGCTAGGGGACCCATACATCATATCCCTACCCTTAAACTACCATTCCCTTTCCCCAGAGCTCTTTATCATATAAACTCTAAGACCTAGGTATCTCAATTCCCTAGGCTCCCAAATCCCACAACATTTCTATTCCCTGTCAGCTCCCTAAATTTGATAATCTCTTCCCCCATCTCCCTAATTTTTTCCATCCCATTCCCCACTCCCCAAATCTACATTTCACTCCCAATTCATCTCCCTAGGGTTTCTAGCCAAGACACTATGGAGGAAGGGAAACATAGATTTCATGGTGGAAGAAGAGAGGGAAGAGAGAAGGCCACATAAGGGAGAAATGATTAAACAACATTTGGAGAAGCTCTTGGAAAAGGCCAACAAAAACAATGAACAATGTAAACTTTGAAACGGGAACTATAAACTCAAAACAGGAACTCTGGCCAAAAAACCTTGAAAAACATCAAAAACAATGTTAAAAATGAAAAGTGTTGATGTTGGAATAACACCTTTTTTTCTTGGGTAAATTTTCAACATGTTTTAAAAATGGCAGTGAAAACCAAATTTTTGCGCAAAAATTGTCCAAAAAACACCCTCAAAACAAAAAGTGTTAACGTTGGGAAAACATTTTTTTTTCAAAAGTAAAATTTCAACATTTCGAAATAATGGTGTTAAATATTTTATCACGACCCGAAAAGCATTAAAATTTAAAAGAAATAATGAAAACATAAAATAAAATAAAAATAGAAAAAAATTAAAACAATGAAAAAAAAAAAAAAACAAACAAACAAACAAAACAAAACATAAATTAAAATATATACTAAAAAAAAATCAAATATAAGGAAAAAATCAAACATAAAAATGTAAAAAAAACAAATTAACGATAAGAAAAAAAAACATTATAAACAAATAAATAGTAAAAAAATATATATTTTTAAAAAAAATGGAAAAAAAAAAATTAAACCATAAAAAAAAATTGGCAAAAAAAAAAACCAAAAATATGGAAAAAAATAAAAAAAAACATTTAAAATAAACTAAAAATTAAGTAGGTAAAAATAGAAAAAAAATAAAAAATAAAAATTAAATTAAATTAAATTAAGAAAAAATTAAAAACAAACTAGATTAAAAAAAAATAGAAAATTAACAAAAAAAAAAAATATTAAAAACTATTAAAATTAAGATTTAAATGTTGATTACTTGAAAAAACAAATATAAAAATATATATAAAAAAGACAAAAATAAAAAATGTTAAAAAAAATTATTTCATAAACAATAAAAGAATTTGGAAAAAAAAATTATAATATATATATATATAGTAAGTAAAAATAGAGAAATTAAAAAAAAAAATAGCAAAAAATAGGAAAAAAAAAGGTAAAAGCAAACTAGTTTAAACACAAAAATAAAAAAGTAAAATTAAAATTAAAATTAAAAAAATTAAAAATTAAAAGACTAGTAGAATTAATATTAAAAAAAACACTCAAATTATAAAACAAAAAACAAAAAAATATGAAAATTATTTATAAAAAAAAAACCAAAAAAAAATTTAAATTTTTTTTTTTTAAACAATATTTTTTTATTTTTTTATATTAAAAAAAATTATTATTATTAACCCTTTTTTTTTAATTTCTTATTTAAAAAAAAAATTCATTAAATTTTTTTAAAGGAATTAAAATTTTAAATTTTAAATTTTAAAAAATTAAATTTTTTTATGGATTTTTTTAAAAAGCAATATTTTTTTTTCTTATTTAAAATTTAATTATTATATTAATTTTTTTTAACATTTTTTTCTTATTTAAAATAAATAAATAAATCATTAAAAAGCTTTAATTTTTTTTTAAACCCATTAAAATGTTTAATTAAAAAAAAAAAAAAAATTTGAATTTATTAATGTCCCACCGCCCATGGCCACGCCACAACGGGCAACCAACAGACGAGCATCCAATTCGGCCCTCCGCCCATGACCGTGCCACCATGGGCCGCTGAGTGGTGGGCGTCCGATTCGGCCCTGTGCCCACGGCCACGCCTCCACGGGCGACGAGGGCATTAAAAAATTAATATTTTAATTTTTTTTTTAAATAATTTTTATAAATTAATAAATTTTATATTAAAAATTTTAATGGGTTTAAAAAAAATTTAATTTTTTTTTTCAATAAGAAAAAAAAAAATTATAAAAAAATTTAATATAATAATTATTTTTTAAATAAGAAAAAAAATGTTTTAAAAAAAATTAATATAATAATTATTTTTTAAATAAGAAAAAAAATTGTTTAAAAAAAAGGTTAATAATAATAATTTTTTTAATTAAAAAATTTGAAAAAAGTAAATAAATTTTATATTTTTTTTGTTTTTTTAATATTTTAATAATTTTTTGATTTTTTTTTTAAATAATTTTCATATATATATATGAGTTTATTTTTGTTTTTTTTAATATTAATTTTACTAGTTTTTTAATTTTTTTCGTTATTTTATTTATTTATTTTTAACTAGTTTTTATTTTTATTTTTATTTTTTTCTCCTAGTTTTTGCTAATGTTTTTTTTTAATTCTTTATTTTTACTTTTATATATATATATATATATATATATATTCTCAAATTCTTTTATGGTTTATGAGATAATTTTTTTTAACATTTTTTATTTTTTTATTTTTGTCTTTTTTATATATGTTTTTTAGAGACAATTATTTCATGTGGATTGAAAATTTAATTAACGATGTATAAATATGTAGAATATCAAAAATACAAAATATTGACCTTCTTCTTTAAATATGCAAAACAATAATAACCTCACTACAAAAAAAAAAAAAAATGAAAATAAAAACAAGAAAATATGAAGAAGAAGACCACTTCCAAAGTTATTAAATTTACGGAATAATTATTTACATTTCATACATTATAAAATTAAAAGTAAAAAAAAAAAAAGACTTTTAAAAAAAAGGCATGGTGTAGAATTACCACTTTTTTAAATGAACATCAAAATCACTACCATTCTAAAACGCAATGTACATAAAAAATAAAAAAATAAAAAAAAAAATAAAAAAAAATTTAATGCCCAAAACTATGCTCTTAAAAAAATGTGTGTTCTGCATCACCCCTTTTCAAAATTGGGTCACTTTTTTGCTATCTCTACAAAACGGGTAATAATATCAATTCTCGTTTCAAAGTTTACGTTGTTAATGACATTCAGAGAAATATGGCAAAGCATTATGCCACGAGGAACAAAATTGCAAGGAAAATCTTAAGAAGGAAAATGCCAAAATTGAAGCCTTAACCATGCAAGAAGAGAAAAGGAGGATTGATATACTTGCTGAGGCCTCAATCCATGCCCAAGCCATGCCATCAGTCATCATTCAACAAATTTTGACAAATTTTTGAGCATTTTGAAAAATTTGAAAATTTTGTACATTCCTAGAGAGTTTTGTGACAGTTGGAATTTTAGGCGCACAACGCCCTAGGCAATGCGCTTTTATTTGAGGCATATTTTGGGCAAAAGGAGATCACCATCATATTCAGAATGATGAATACATGCAAGAAAACAACATTTCTAAGCTTGTTTGGTCCAACTAGCAGGTGAAAAAGTAAAAAAAAAAAAAAAAAAAACACTCAAAATATGACTGTTCTACCTCCTTTTTCACCTTGGCATTGCGCACTGAGAAGTCTTCGGCTAAACACTTTTTGATAGGCAAAACAACTTCATTTTGAAAAATAAAGGCATACCTGGAAATTAGACAAAATAAGCTTTCCAACAAGCCATCCTAAGCCCATTTTGGACAATGGGAACCCATCCAAAACATAGTTACAAGATGGAGGGCACACCTGGCACTCGCACTGCGAGTTTGACTAGTCTTGGGAGAATCAACTTTTGGAGGTGTTATCACTCAGGTTGTCCTTAAGCTCTGGAAAAGGATACGGCCGAGGTAACCACAAACCAACTTTGGACTGCAGGTTCTAGCCAACCTGCAATCAGAGAGGGCTCTCTCTTTATGATTTAGCTTTGTTGAAAAGGATTTTAGGCTAGGTTTTGAGTTTAGAGGGTTTTTGTTTTGTTTTTGGTGGGAAAATTGATGTCTTCAAACAGAGAGGCAAGGCATAGGCTGGTAGTTTCAAACCATTGGGCGTGGAGTCAAGGAGGAGAACTTCTAGTGCATTTCTTCGGTCACAAGAGAGGGAAAATGGACCAAGATAGTTGTGCATGAAACAATATTTCAGATTTAAATGATGGAAAGAATGCTAAGTAATGAGAGGCAGTTAAGAATCTCTCAATCAGCTTAACAGATGGGGTAACAGAGCTCTACCTAGGGGCAGTAAAGAATCCCTAGATAATTGGCAAACACAGGTGAATCGGGGTAAATATGAGCCCGGGGGAATTCACATTCATAACCAATTCATTCAGAGGAAAACATAAAGAAACAACAGAAATTGAGCATAGAGTGTACTTAAACAAATTCTAAGCTATTCTTTCTTTCTGTTATTTAGATAATGGTAAACAATAAACAGAGGTAAGATGCACTTATTGCTTCAGACTGCAGCACAAGAATTCCATCTTCATATCTCCAACAACATTCATTTACAATAGACAGTTTGCTCTCCAAGCTTTCAGCAATCTTTGATTATAGAAAAAACTTAGGTATTCAATGCGAGTCTCTAGTGAAAATTCTCAATTTACCAACCCTTGTAACAATGTAGAGGGCGGTATATATAGGGAAAAACTCTCTACAACTGTTTTTATTACAACTTGACCTAAACAGGTCTGAAAGAAAGATGATTTAACCTAATCCTATCCAGAAATAAATGCAAAAAAATATCTCATGCTGTGCTCAGGGCTGCCTTATCAAAACTGAGTAAATGATGTAGTCCTTAGCGGCTTGGTGCAGTGTTTCTGCAATAAATTTGTATGGGTTTCTGCTTCTTTGCTGTCGGTCTACATTTAAAGCTTTAACTGTGATTTGAGGGCAAGGATGGGCTTACGCCTCTTGATTTGACTTTCTGGGGGGCTCATCAATGTTCAGGTGCTTCGAGCCCCTAAAAAATCTTCCGCTGATACTCTTTGGCTCTTCTTCTTCCTCTGATACTCTTTGTCAATAAATCGGGATGGTGCTCTGATGTGTTGTGGGTCTAATCACATTTGATGGCCGCTCCTCGGCCTCTGTTTCCTTAAAAATTGTTTTCTGCTCCTTTCTAAGTGCTTCGCGAAGAAAAATGGTTCATTCGGCGCCTTTCGGGCTTGCTGAGGGCTGCTTGATGAAAAGATTCCCTAAAGATTGGCGCAAATCGCTCATCAAAAACTGCCTCAGAAACTGATTCCGGGGCTCCGAAGTGCGATTTTTGCTCCTTCGCGCCAAAAAAGTGATGATGATGTCAGCATGGGACCTCGTACAGCGGGTGACATCAGCGATGACGTCAGCATGATGACGTGGCGAGATGACGTTAGCATGATGATGTCATCACGTATGGACGGTGATGTGGCAGGTACGGCGGCTCTGATGATGTGGCAGGACACGTGGCAGGTGACTCGGCGGTACAGTGGCAGGAGGCCACGCAGGCGGATGACGTGTCATGTTGACTGGGCAGGGAGGTGATGCAGGCGGGTGATGTCACAAGGGAAATGGCGGTAAGCGGTTTTGGGCGCACCGCCTTAACGCCTGGGTGGTTTTGGAGGGAGGGGCTCCGCCACACCTGAGAGCTTGACGCGTGGCGGGAGTATGGCGGTAATACCGCCCATCTCCCGGACGCTAAGCTTCGGGCGGTTCGGGGATGGGAGGGCCCGTCAGCCGTAGATCTGCGGGGCGGACGATCCAACGGCTGGCGGCGATGGTGAGTCGGCGGAGGTATATCAGCAGGGAATATGCGCAGGATATTCCAAATTTAATAAAGATCGCAGGTGGGTTTAGACTTAGGGAAAGGCAGGGTTTGAAGTTATATGGGCGGGTTAATGTATTTGCGCTCGGGACTTAGGGTAAGGGGTGAAACATGGGTTTAAAATGAGCGCGATTAATATTTTATGTACAAACTTTGGGTTAGGGGCGGAATGGAGAGATTTTTTAGGGTTTTAGGGCTAGGGAAGAGGCTGTTAGCATGACCAGGTATCATCTAACCCCTGTTATGACTCGGATGGGCTAAAAACAGCCCCGGATGGACCATTTTTTCCCGGACTTATAAAAATTATGGCTATATTGCCAGGGAGGGGATATTTACATAGGGGAGTTTTATATACATTCTTTTAGTAGGGGAAAGTGGAAGAATGATAGGGAGTTATTTAGTAGAATTAGTGGTTAATATGGTGATGATAAGCAGGCGCCAAGGTCAGGGACCTTGGGCTAATTTTGGGGAAAAGAATTTGAAAAGAAATAAAATCCTTGAGTGAAGCAGATCTTCACCAAGGCAATTGATATGGATGATGATGAAACTAAGAGGAATCAAGCAGATCTTGACCTATTTGGGAAGTTAGTAGGTGACTTAGGGAATTAGAAGAAGGGGGAGTTAGTGATGTCCACCTTTGAGCTCCTTTGAATGAAAACTGCCTGCACTGTGATCTGTAAAGATGAAGCACTTTGTAACACAAAATTGATCATAAGTCATTTTTCTGCAACCTCTCAGCTACCTACCCAGCCTACTCACCTATCATTTTTTTCTTCTTTTTTTGGTTTGGATGCACTTAGACTTGCATACCCAGATTTACAATTTTTCTTTTTAATGTTTCCTATCTAGCTCTACACTTATTTCTGCCAGGGCCCAGATTAAACAGTTGGGTCCCTTTGATTCTCTACCTATCTACAAATCTGCCAAGATTAAACTGTTTGGACAGAAACATTTCTCTATATTCTAAAACAAGAAATTGAAACCTAGGAAGGCCAAGATTAGACTGTTTGGACCTTCCTTAAATGAAAACTCTTCAAAACTGGAACAACTCATCAAAATTTGAATCAGCAGTGGCATTTGGACTAGCACACTTCATGGCTTTCTTCTTTGGTCTCTTCTGGAAATATGGAACACTGCAGCTTGCAAAGTATGACATATTTGGCATGTAAAAATGTCAATCATGAAAGATGAAACCCTGTTGCAACAGGAGGCTAATAGTGGCTCCACTTGGGGATGGATTTTCCTTGTGAAAAGCCAAGAACAACAGGTCAGACTGCCTTGATCTTCTGTTTGTTGCTGTAGACTGGAAACATTTGTTCTGGTTGCTAAAAATATAAACTTTGAACTATGAACAACCTCCTCCTCAACTGAATTACTGTGAACTGTACAGCATCACCTTCTTTCTTCTGCGTGCTTGGTAATTATGTACAATGCTACTGGAACATGCCTTTGATTGCGGATAGTTCTTCTTTACCATGAATTTCTTGTAATGTGACAGTTTTCCTTTTGTTGTTTTGCTGAAATTGGTGCAAAGACAAAGTTTTCAGAACTGGGGCACTTGCATCAGCTACTTCTTCACAGAATTTACTGTTGTTCTTTAAACAATCGGCCTACTTATACAAAAACAAAAACAGAGTGGTGATATACACAAATAAGACTGTACAAATATATATACAAAACTACATTGTGTCCCTTTAAAAGGGGTCATGGTAATGTTTCAGCATACGGCCATTGACAGGGCCTTCTTCAGCAGAACAATCCTCTACAGATCTGAGAAAATAAGTGTTATTTCCCTGAACAACATAAATAACCAATGGACCTCTCCATAGAAAATCAAACTTGGCATGTTTTCCCTTGTCTTCCCTTCTTGAGTCCCATCTTAGAACTTTGTCACCAACATTGAAATCCTGAGCCTTAGCTCTCTTATAAAACATCTTTTTGAGCTTTTCTTGCACAATTTGAGCTCTGTCATAAACTTGTTCTCTGGTTTGCTGCAAATGGATGGTCTGATTGAGCTCTGTCATTTGGTTCAGCCTGAATCTCTTGTAACAGTTTGATAGTAGGAATGCCCAGGGATGAAGGAAATCTAGCCTCCATGCCATATACTAGCTCATAAGGGCTCATCCCAATTGATCTTTTGCTTGAAAGTCTGTCTGCCCATACGGCATTTACCAGTTTTTTGTGCCAGTTCTTCTTGTTTTCTTCCAGAACTTTCTTTATGATGTTGATGAGGCTTTTGTTAGATGATTCGGCCAAGCCATTACCTTGAGGGTAATAGGCTGTGGAGTGGCCCAAGGTAATATGAAATCTGTGGCAAAAATTGATCATCTTTTTGGACTTAAAGGTAGCGGCATTGTCAGTGATGATTTTCTCTGGGCAGCCAAATCTAGAAAGGATATTGCACTGAAGGAATTGGATAATGATGGTGTCATTGGCTTGTCTACAGGGAATGGCTTCAACCCACTTAGTGAAATAGTCAGTGGCTGTTAGGATCCATTTGTGTTGGCCTGAGGAAGAGGGATGGATTTCTCCAATGAAGTCCAGACCCCATTGTTGAAAAGGTTGTTTGGTTGAGATGGGTTTAAGGGGCAGGGGAAACAGCTTTCTCTTGCCCTCAAAAATTTGGCATTTGTGACATGACATGGCAAACTTATTTACATCTACAAAAAGAGAGGGCCAATAAAAACCAGTCCTTATAATTTTATCAGCAGTGGACTTCCAGTACAAATGTCCTCCACAATCACCTGCATGGAATTCTTTCATGACATTATTAGTTTCATTCATGGTTAAACAATTAAGCAATATACCTTCATGATTTCTCCAAAATAATGCACCATCTATAACACAAAACTTTAAAGCCTTCATTTTCAAAAATCTTTTCTTGGTTCTGGACAATCCTGGGGAAGCACACGGGTTTAACAATACAAAGCATATATCAGCGTACCATGGGGATTGTAAAAAGATTTCACTGATCTGTGGAGTTGTCAGCTTCGGTTCATTGTCCAGTTGGTTCATGTCTAAGGCTTGGAAGTTTGTTTCGGACATTAGTTTAGCTAAACCTTGTCCTTTTATCAGCTTGGTTGGTTTTATTTCTATGTCATATTCAAGGATGTTCGCAATCCACTTGCCTCTTTTGCCTTCTAATCCCTCTTGAGTCAATATGTCCTTTACAGCATCATGTGGGACATAGGCAATCACATGTGAATATAGTATGTACACTCTGAAATCCTTGATGGCTTTGACAAGTGCGTAGGCCTACGTTTCCATTATTGGGTACTTCAAAGGGGCGTCTCTTAAGGCTCTGCTGAAAAAAGCAATTGGTTTTTCAGCTCCCTTTTCATCCTTTTGTAGCAGGACAACTGCTATTGTGTGATCAGATGCAAATGAAAATATGATAAAATCTTTGTCAAACTGTGGACTAGTTAGAACAGGGGTCTGGGTTAATGCAGTTTTGATACTTTCAAAGGCTTGCTTGGTTTCAAGAGACCATTTTACCTTGGAATCCTTCTTTAACATGTTGCTTAACAATCTTATCAGCTCAGCTAGATTTGGAATAAATCTTCTCAAGAAGTTGATTTTCCCAAGGAATGCTTGTAGCTCTTTAATCTTTCTTGGAAATGGGATTTGGAGGATGGCTTGTATTCTTTCGGGATCAATTCTGATCCCATCCTTTGATATGATGTGGCCAAGTAATTTGCCTTCTTCAAGGCCACACAGAGACTTCTTGGGGTTCAAGGAAATGCCATATTTCCTACATGTCATGAAAATTTGCCTGAGATGCTTGAGGTGTTCTTCATCAGATTTGGAAAATGGGGTCAAGTCGTCAAGGTAGTCAACTAGGAAGTCGTGTATTTCTTTGGCAAAAGCAATATCCATTGCTCGTTGAAAGGTAGCACCGGCATTTTTAAGACCGAATGGCATCTTTACGTACCTAAATGTTCCCCAGGGTGTGGTAAAAGTTGTTTTGTCTTGGTTGTCCAGGTGAACAAGTATTTGGTTGAAACCTGAAAAACCATCTAGCAAGGAGATTCTAGATGATCCCAATACCCTTTGTAGGATGTGGTCCATTTTAGGCAAAGGGTAATGGTCTTTTAGGGAGACTTGGTTTAAATTTCTAAGATCTACGCAAAGTCTAATTTCACCTGTCTTTTTTCTCGTAGGAACAAGATTGGACACCCATTCAGAAAATCTGATGGGTGCTATGATGCTTGCTTCAAACATCCTCTTTACTTCCTTTTCAATCGTGGGAAGAAGCATAGGGTTAATTCTTCTAAGTTTCTGCTTGAAGGGTTTCTGGTTTGGTTTTAAAGGATTGGTGTGTTGGATCAGCAAGGTGTCATAGGATTTTAGATCCTCATAGCTCCAAGCAAATACATCTTGGAACTCTTTGAATAAGTCAATGTACTTGGGCTTTTTATCAGGTGGTAAATTTTTGGACAGTTTGATCATTTTTGGCTTCTCTACTGTCCCAATGTTGTGTTCCTCTATCTCAGTGTTTATGGGCTGTAGTTTTGGCTTTCTGGGAACGTCATTAGCATTAAACATGTCTTCTAGTGGGGTTAGGCCAGCAGGCAGAAAATTATCCTTTAAGTCAATGATCTCTACCTCTGTTTTGGCTATATCTTCCAAGTGTATTTGTTTCAGCTGTTCTATGTTTTCTTCGTCAAAAATAGTTAGTTTCAGGATTTTCTTAACTGTTGCAGCTGTTATATCTTGCTGATTTTCATTTGTTTGGTGTTGGGAGCCATTCATAGCATCCATGTCGATGTTAATATTCGAAAACTCATGCTCAAGGGTGAGGAAATTATTAATCTCGGCATCATTTTCGAATACTTGCCAATCTTTAACGTTATTTGGGACAGCGGGCCTATGTTTTATTTTAGCTGTGAAGTGATTGTTTGGGTCAAAAGGAAGCTTGCATGTACTAGCAAAGGTGGCTAGGCTGTGTGCATGAATGTTGTGATTTCTGGAAATCTTGTCAAGCTTGAATTCAATGAATGCCTGGAGTATATTAGTAGCAGCGGTCCTATAGGCTCTCATTCTGTTGTCATTGGTTACAAAATTTCCTTTCATCTGTTGTATGATTAAATCAGAGTCTCCTAAAATAGACACTTTTGCAGCTCCTAGAGCTTTGCGCAGTTTAAGGCCTAGCAGTAGAGCCTCATACTCTGCCATGTTATTTGTGCATTTGAAGTTCAGTCTGTAGGCATGGCCTTCTGCATGGTTGTTATATGTGTTGTGAATCCATACACCTGCCCCTGCTCCTAACTTGTTAACAGAGCCATCAAACTCTAAATACCAAGTGATTTCTTGCTTATGGTCAGTATCAAGAGATTGAGCTGTTTTAGGATTGGGCATATTTAAAATTTCTGTTTGGGGAATTTCTTTTGGTAGGCTGGTTGCATTAACTGTTGTGACAGTTTCGTGGGTATGTGCAACCGACTCTTCGTTGATGTGTGCTTGTTGCTCTAGAGCGAAGGGCTCATTATCAATTGAAACATTTGTATCATCATTAAACAAAATAAAGGAATCCATATCAGAGTGGATTGAGTAAATGGGAAATTTTTCAGGCTTGCTCTCACTACTTACCACATATTTCATGAGCGTTTCTCTATACAGTCTCTTTGGTTGCCCAAAGACTGAAATGGTGGCATAGGAAAGGTCTAATTGAAGGGATCCTTGGAGCTTTTCTCCCCATGATATTGACAGGAGCATACCATACTTTGGTGGAATGTCAGCAACCACTACATCCATGAGGATGGTCTTGTTGGGATATTGGACTAAGGAGACACACAAGTCTTTGATGAGGCCTAGACATTTCACTTGACTAGAGTCAAATGAGTATAAATATTTGTAAGGTCTTGTAACATCAAGATTCAGTTTTTCCGTAACTGCTTTGAGCATAAGATTGTGCGATGCCCCTGAGTCAAACATAGCATTGTGCAAAACTTTGACATGTATATGAAAACTAACATAGAAGGGTGGGACAGGTCCATGTGTTGATTTTCCATTAACTTCTGGGCCAAACATCAGCTCTGGGGTGTCATCTAAAACATTTACATCATCCTTGACCTCTGGCATTTGAAGTGATCTTTGAATTTGTTGCATATATACATCATGTTTGGTCAATTCTGAGAGGGGAATGGATATCTTCAACTTAGCTATTTCTGCCTCTAAATTAAATGGTTTTTCTAATGGAGTCTTGGTGTTGATAATGGCAGTTTTTTCTGTTTCATTTGAATTGTCTGCGTTTCTCTCTTGTTTATCACTGCTATGGGAAGTTTTAGCTTGCGGTTTTTCAACTTCAGGAAAGTTTTTGGGAACCCTGTTCGAGCTTTCTTTCGAGGAAGGAGGTGGCAAAGGCTGATCTTTGGAAAGTTGTATTTCTGTTATGTCTTCTAGAGTCACTTGATGCGGGTTTGGAACAGGTATATCAGTTGGTTTTGTTATGACAGCCTTGCCTTTGATCTTGTTGGGCTGTTTGCCATCCTTTATTTTGCTAGGTTCGGAAATGTCAATGGTCCTAGTTCTCAACTTATATTGTTTGTGTAATTCATACACAGCAGTATCATAACCCTGTTTAAAATCAAAAGACTCACCAAATTTAGTCTAAAACAGATTGTAATCGGGTTCATTTTGGTCTTCTTGGGACAGGACAGTTTGGTGCTCACCCTTTAGATCCATTATGTTCATGTGAGTGTCTTCTATGGGTTCACTAGAGGTGGAACCTTCAACATAGTTATCTTGAAAAGGGGGTCTTATATCATGGTCTTGGGTGGGTCTACCAGCATTTGTGTTCTGCGTTTTCCTAAAATTTGGGTTCCTTATGGTATTGGACTGTTGTCCTTCCCATGATGCTTTTCTCTCAACATTTTCTACTCTTTCTCACAGCCTTTGCAGGCCACTGATGATAGCATCAAGATTTTGATCAAAAGTTGAAGGTTCTTCCTTAAAGGTGGTTCTTCTTTCCATTCTAGCTCTGTTTCTTTTGGAAATTAAATTGGCTTCTACGCTAACAGCAACATTTTGCATGTCTGCAAGGGTTTGAGGAGCTCTTTCTTTTAACTGGTATGCCATATCCGGGTCGAATCCATCAGAAAATTTGTACAAGGTAAGGTCAGGTGGAGGCCTTAGGTTCTGTGGTATTGCGTTGTAAACATTATTGAATCTTGCATAGGACTCCAAAACAGTCTCTTGAGGACCTCTTTTAATTATATCATATTCAGCTAGTATGTGCAAGGGATCTTTCTTTTTCTCCCATCTGTTGGTAAAGGATTGGTAAAGCTCATCTGAGGTGGTTATGAAATTTGCAGCAAGTGATCTGAACCAAGTTCTAACATCACCTGTTGAACTCTGAACAAAAATTCTCATTCTCATGCTATCATCATCTATTTCGTGGTTTTCAAAATAATCTTGCATCTTTTTGGTATGTTGAATGGCTGTGAAAGGACCGGTGCTGTCAAAATATGTGATTTTAGATTGGTACTCTTGAGGTAAAGCCGCAGCATTAGCAGGTAATTGCAAGGGTGCATATCTATTAGCCATATTGGCAGGTATAAGTGGAACAACGGGAATAAATGGAACAATTGGAGTAACGGGGATCACAGGAGTAACTGGAACGTTGGAAACAACGGTAGTGCTAGTATGTGTAGTGAATGAAGGTGTGGAAGAAGTACTACGGGATGTAGATGATGAACTAAGGGAAATAGGGGTTGACCGGAACAAAACCTTGACAGGAGTCGGAATACAGCTAGGGTAAGCTGTTTCAGGGCTCAAATCAGCAAAATTTTCCTGTCTTTCTTGCTTCCTAAGGATTTTCGAGATTATGTTAGGGTTTTCAAAAACAGCTGGAGGGTTGGGATCTGGATTTGACCTTGTATATCGTGGATTTTTCTTGGGAGCCAGCTTCCGAATTGTTTTTTGGGTATTTTTCCTGGGAATGTTTTTGTAATCGACAAGGGACTAATTAAAATATGGGACAGCTTATTTGTAACTTAAAACTAGCATGAAGATTGACTGAAGCAACATTTATTTACTCCTGTTAATGCAAAGCAAAAAACAGTTTCAAAGGCTTCCTGGCTGACATTCAGGCTTCATCTGTAGTTTTAAGAGATAAACAGCAATTGGAAAGTTTGATTTATGGTCTCAGCAGAGCTTTCTTACCTTCTTCGTGAAACTATCTGAGGAGGTCCCCAGTGGAGTCGCCATTATGTTATCACTCAGGTTGTCCTTAAGCTCCGGAAAAAGATACGACCGAGGTAACCACAGACCAACTTTGGACTGCAGGTTCTAGCCAACCTGCAATCAGAGAGGGCTCTCTCTTTATGATTTAGCTTTGTTGAAAAGGATTTTAGGCTAGGTTTTGAGTTCAAAGGGTTTTTGTTTTGTTTTTGGTGGGAAAATTGATGTCTTCAGACAGAGAGGCAAGGCATAGGCTGGGAGTTTCAAAGCATTGGGCGTGGAGTCAAGGAGGAGAACTGTTGGTGTATTTCTTCGGTCACAAGACAGGGAAAATGGAGCAAGATAACTGTGCATGAAACAATATTTCAGGTTTAAATGATGGAAAGAATGCTAAGTAATGAGAAGCAGTTAAGAATCTCTCAATCATCTTAACAGATGGGGTAACAGAGCTCTACCTAGGGGCAGTAAAGAATCCCTAGATAATTGGCAAACACAGGTGAATCAGGGTAAATATGACCCCGGGGGAATTCACATTCATAACCAATTCATTAAGAGGAAAACATAAAGAAACAACAGAAATTGAGCATAGAGTGTACTTAAACAAATTCTAAGCTATTCTTTCTTTATGTTATTTAGATAATGGTAAACAATAAACAGAGGTAAGATGCACTTATTGCTTTAGACTGTAGCACAAGAATTCCATCTTCATATCTCCAACAACATTCATTTACAACAGACAGTTTGCTCTCCAAGCTTTCAACAATCTTTGATTATAGAAAAAATTCAGGTATTCAATGCGAGTCTCTAGTGAAAATTCTCAATTTACCAACCCTTGTAACAATGTAGAGGGCGGTATATATAGGGAAAAACTCTCTACAACTGCTTTTATTATGACTTGACCTAAACAGGTCTGAAAGAAAGATGATTTAACCTAATCCTATCCAGAAATAAATGCAAAAAAATATCTCGGGCTGCGCTCAGGGCTGCCTTATCAAAACTGAGTAAATGATGTAGTCCTTAGCGGCTTGGTGCAGTGTTTCTGAAATAAATGTGTACGAGTTTCTGCTTCTTTGCTGTCGGTCTACATTTAAAGCTTTAACTGTGATTTGAGAGCAAGGATGGGCTTATGCCTCTTGATTTGACTTTCTGGGGGGCTCATCAATGTTCAGGTGCTTCGAGCCCCTAAAAAATCTCTGGCTGATACTCTTTGGCTCTTCTTCTTCCTTTGATACTCTTTGTCAATAAATCGGGATGGTGCTATGACGTGTTGTGGGTCTAATCACATTTGATGGCCACTCCTCGGCCTCTGTTTCCTTCAAAATTGTTTTCTGCTCCTTTCTGAGTGCTTCGCGAAGAAAAATGGTGCATTCGGCGCCTTTCGGGCTTGCTGAGGGCTGCCTGATGAAAATATTCCCTAAATATTCCCCATTTCAGCCTAAAAAATCCAGCGAAAAATTGCCTCAGAAACTGATTCCGGGGCTCTGAAGTGCGATTTTTTCTCCTTCGCGCCAAAAAAGTGATGATGACGTCAGAATGGGACCTCGTACGGTGGGTGACGTCAGCATGATGACATGGCGGGATGACATCAGCATGATGACATCATCACGTACGGACGGTGACATGGTAGGTATATCGGCTCTGATGATGTGGCAGGACACGTGTCGGGTGACTCGACGGTACAATGGCAGGAGGCCACGCAGGCAGATGACATGTCATGTTGACTAGGCAGGGAGGTGACACAGGCGGGTGATGTCACAAGGGAAATGGTGGTAAGCGGTTTTGGGTGCGCCGCCTTAGCGCCTAGGTGTTTTTGGAGGGAGGGGCTCCGCCACACCCGAGAGCTTGACGCGTGGCAGGAGTACGGCGGTAATACCGCCCATCTCCCGGACGCTAAGCTTTCGGCGGTTCGAGGATGGGAGGGTTTGTCAGCCGTAGATCTGCGAGGCGGACGATCCAACGGCTAGCGGCGATGGTGAGTCGGCGGGGGTATACCGATAGGGAATATGCGCGGGATATTCTGAATTTAATAAAGCGTGCGGGTGGGTTTAGACTTAGGGAAAAGCGGGTATTGAAGTTATATGGGAGGGTTAATGTATTTGCACTCGGGACTTAGGGTAAGGGGTGAAACATGGGTTTAAAATGAGCGCGATTAATATTTTATGTACAAACTTTCGGTTAGGGGTGGAATGGAGGGATTTTTTAGGGTTTTAGGGCTAGGGAAGAGGCTGTTAGCATGACCAGGTGTCATCTAACCCCTATTATGACTCGGATGGGCTAAAAACAGCCCCGGATGGACCATTTTTTCCCGGACTTATAAAAAATATGGCTATATTGCCAGGGAGGGGATATTTACATAGGGGAGTTTTATATACATTCTTTTAGTAGGGGAAAGGGGAAGACTGAGGGTCAAAACTTGACCATTTTTTAAAATAAAGGTATATCTAGAAACTGGATAGGACAGGATTTCTAATGAGCTATTCGGGGCTCAATTGGGACACCGGGAACCCCCTCAAAAGTGGCACTAACATTGGCACTGTGCTTAGGATAGTGGCGCTGCGTTTTTTACACAAATTTTCTGAGTTTCATAATTTTGTAAATTCTCTCAGTTTTGACAGTTTCATCTTGGGAAATGATGATTTTACTCATGTAATTGTTGAAAGTAAATGTAAACATCATGTGGATAAGTTTCCTAGGGTATATACATTGGATAAATGTCATCATGAAGTCAAATGAATCAATTTCATTATAATTAGGGAGGAGTCACTTGGACCTCCCTACACTCTAAGTATCAATTAAGATTTTTGTGGATCTCTTCCTCAACTCAGAGATTCAATTCTCGAGGATGAGAGAAGGTTGTTTTGATGTCTATATCATTCCCTTCTTCACTCTTAGAAGAGGCTGGAATCAATTGGATGTTTGGCTTTTGATCAAGAGGCACCAGTGTAATCAGTATTTGGCAGAAATTTAATGAATGAGTTGCAATTATTTTGATGGAATACTTCTAGTATGGCATTTTGACATAGTTTGTTCTTATGTTTAATATATTTGAATGTTTTGTAATCTTATGTTTCATTTCACTTCTATGATATGTTGATTTTCAAGTTGATGAGCAGAATACATCTTACATGCTCTGTTTTGGGGAAATCTTCATAATTTGTCCATTTTCTTCAGTTTAGAAAGAATAAATGCTTGTCTTTCTCTTTATAGCACCTCACCAGTCTTATCCATCTCACTCAAGAAACTTAAAGTGTTTGAGTGTCTACCTACCTTGCTTCATCATATGTATGTAATCATACCCTTATTTGCCCTGACCTAGTCTCTTTGACCTAATCCTCATCCAACAAACCAATTTCAAATAATCAAACCCTTCTGCACATCATAACTAGCCTAAAACCCTAATTCATCCAATGCTCTTGGATGTGGTTTTGTGGAGAGAGCCCTCTCCTACTTGGTAGGGTTAGATACAAAGTTAAAAGGTTAGTCTATGGTTACCTCAGCTGGACTCTTCCTCAGCCTTGGAGATCCGGAGGAGTGATAACATACTGGTTTCATTGCTGGGGAACGAAAGATTCATTTTCCCTGGGTGTACGACAAAGTTTAGATCTAATTGCTGATGGTGGACAATGATCAGCCATATGAAGACTCAAATCATTCACCTGGTGACTCAAAATCAAATTCAAAATCAAATCCAAAGACTCCACTAGAGGATGAACCTTGCTAAGAAATATGAAAGGAAAACATGGGAAGATTAGGTATTCAACTTGGTCTTTTATTCAAGACATCATGTTGTTTATCATGAAATATCTCTTCTCTTTTCCTAAGAATTTCGAGAAATTTTTCCAAGGTATATTGTGTTTGAGAAAAGATCACGAAACTCCATTAGATTCCTTTCCTTTGAAGGTTGTAAATACAAAGTCTCCGTACGCCATTGATCTTGGTCCAGACTCATTTTGTGAATCTTATGATGACCATCTTCAAATTTATGAACCTCAAGGGATCAAGACTGATAGTACAAATTCTATACATACTCCTACACCTTGTAAAATTCCAGATAGATACAAACCACTCATCTTACCTCCTATAATCCATGCTTTCCCTGAAATTCATTACCTATATCTGCCAAGGTTTGATGGTGAATGTGACAACATCACTACTGAGAGACATATGCATAATTTTGAGACTTTCCTCGACCTTTTTGAAGTTGATGAAGAGGATGTTAATAGTAGGCTGTTAATAGTAGGCTGTTTTCTCTTTCTTTGCAAGGCAAAGTCAAGAGTTGGTTCAAAAAAATACCGGCTGCAAGCATCTCATATTTTTTGCAGTTTATCAAAGTTTTCCTTGACAAGTGGGTGGTCAAAGAAAACCCTTTCCTGATTCTAGAAGAGTATGACCAGCTGAAAAGACGCAGAGGGGAGATAGTACAACAATTTTATGCTAGATTCAAGACATTATATTGTTCGATACCTACCAATATAAGACCTCCTCCTGGCTTAGCTCTCTTACATTACCTGGATGCCTTTGATCCAGAAATGGAGTTTCAGTTAAGAGAAAGGAACCTTGCAACACTTGAAGAGATGCAGAACAATGCGGTAGATGTAGAGGCTAATTTGTGATCAGAAGAGAAAATTTGAAGGAAGAAAAGAGGGAGGACATAGACGCAGAACACCTAGCATCTTCAGAGGTAAATCTCAACATTTTGGTGAGTGAAATGGAGGAAATGATGCAAAGTATCAACATGAGAGATGAATGTTCCATTCAAGATCACCATGACCCACTTATCCTAGAAAAAGAAGATGTTTCTCGACCTAAACACTTGCTTGCTAATCACAGCTACCATAGATCAAAAAATGAATTTATAGATCAATCTGAGGAGAAACAATCTACTAATCTAAAGTGTATGTTTGATGACATTACGTTTGATGGTTTGCCAAAGTTTGATCAATATGATGATGATTATGTTCTCCAAATAGAAGCCAATCTTGCAAACCAATTAGCAACTAGTTTTTGGGAGGAGTAAGTTTAGTTTCAATAGCTCGAATACAGTGATTAGCCAATGCATATCAGCTATGGCAGTGAGGTGGAAAGTGCAGAAAATTTGGAAGTAAGTGAAGGATATTTGCCTCTTTGTTTTACTTCATTTCAGTTCATTAGAGACAACTTTGATGCAATCAGAAATCAACAGTCATTAAGTTTTGATCTTGACAATCAAAAGGATAATGAAATTCTTGATTAGAGCTCCTTACCCTTGTGTTTCTCCTCATGCAAAAATAAGAGAAAAATATCAACAAGCAGATAAGCGAGTTACCAACACTATAAATGTTAAACCTTCTTCTGAATTCATTTTTGAGGAAATCATTTGCGACATAGAATCCTCCTTAGCTCTAGATTTGCAACCACCAGATTCCATTGAATTTCAAATTGTAGATGAAGTCTTGGAAACTGAAACATATAAGAAAATGATGCAAGATGATATTGTACTATTATGTTTTGAAACATTTATGTTTTAAAGGAAAATTTTCGTAATATCTCTAAAACAAAGGATTAGCAGCTTATAGAAAGTCATGCAGACTCATTAGAACCAATGGAAAATAGGTTGCAACAATATTTTCAAGATTTTCATGACCCAATAGCTGATGTGTTGGATAACATTTGCAGTAAAAGTCCTTCTCCATTAGCTAATTGTGAGCTTGAAAAGAGTGTTGATATAAACTCGATCCGACAGCCAATTTCTTTGTCATTTTCAACAGGAGTCTCATTACAAAGCTCATCTAAAAATTTGCAGTCATATCAAGATAGTAATGAAGAAGATTCTTGTTTTGTTGTTGATCATCAAGAAAATTTGTCATTCACGAGTTTCAAGATCCATTTTTCAACTTGCTGCTGTCATCAAGGGAAGAAATCCCAGATGTTGGGAAAATTTTAAAATCAAGGTACAAAGACTACCTAGAGTAGAACAATAATGTATTATATGGGATGGAAATCAATATGTATTCCTATGAAGATCCTTTTGCATCATTTTTGAGGTCAGTCGGAGGGCTCATGCTTTGCAATTTCATCAAGATTCAATCTGATTTCAAGTTTTCATTGGAGTTTCCTTTCAGTAGTTCTCTCTTCTTGCTCATAAGAAAGCACTTGCAGAGAATTCAAATAGCAGCCATAATGCTTACATGGGTGCATTGGTTGTTCCATTTCACATGATCATGTGATGAATGGATCAATTAGAGTAGGTTTTGTTGAATAAGCTCAATTCTGAGCATTTTTTTTAGTTAGTTTTCAGTCAGTCTCAAGTCAGTTTATTGAGTCAAGTTTTCAGTATTCAGTTAGTCTTTAGATTTTGACTCCATGCCCAATGGATAGGCACTTGGTCTATGGTGTTCTTGGCACCTCCAAGGAGCTACCATCCCCAATTGGAGCCAATGTTAGCCTCAGTATTTGCATCATGCCATCAATGATAAAAAATCCTCTTTTCATATCATTTTAAGGGTCCCACTTAGAATTGTTTTTATCATTCCACTAGGTCATGCAAAAAATTGCTCACTGATGGTAGTCCTAGTCCAAAAACATCACTCTTCCCTAAATGTGATTACTTGCTGGAATAATTTCATATCTTGTTGACTATACATCATCCATAAAGTTAATTTTATCATGCCATTTATATTAGTCATGAGGTCATCATGTCATCTTGAAATTCAGTCCTTCAAGGTCTCATTAGGTCTTTTAGGGTTTTTCAAGGTTTCATTATGTCATTGGGGTTTCCAAGGTTCCAATAAAACTCCATTCCATTGCATAAGACCGAAAAGTAAAAGGTGATCAAATAGCATCTCTTCACCATGCGAAGATGATTTTTAAAGAGAAATTATTATTTCATCTATAATTTTGAGTTCAAATGTAATTTTTTTTATTTTCACTATGTAATTTTATGTTATTCCATTTGTAATAATTTCATGACTCCCAAGATACCAACTCAAAGTTCCACATGCAAAGCATTAAAATGTCAAATTAAAATGAGAACTATACTGGAATAGCTTTCCAATGAGCTATCATGAGCTCAATTTGGAGTTGAGGATGGCCTGCAAAAGTTGCCTACAAGAGCACACTACATTTTTGGACCCCTATTGTGCACTTTTTGACTAATGTTGGGAGAATTGATTTTTTAGGGGCTATAATTGATCATTTTCAGTGCTTGATAGGTCCATTATGTAGCCAAGAGAGATATATTTCCAACAAGCTATCATGCACTCAATTTTGACTTCAGGAAGGCACTCAAAAGTTGATTTGAAGTTGGTGCTGCGCACCTGGACATCTGGAGGGCGCACCTTCCCAATTTCACTTACAAGCTTCCAAACTTTGTGTAGGTCCTCCAAACTCTCAACAAAGGGTTTCTCCACCTCCTATAAAGTAAGTAACATCTAATTCCACCTCTGAGCATTCCTAAAGGAAAATTTTAGTGGTGTTTGAATCTTCTATAAAAATTTGGTGTCTTCCTTGCTAAAAACCCTAGTTTTGTTCCCAATTTCCAAATATACTTCCTAAGAATTTTACTACCCTTCCTACATATCTAAAAACCCTATCCATACCCTTACGCTACCATTCCCTTTCCCCAAAGCTTTATCTTCTAAATCGTAAGACCTAGGTATCTCGATTCCCTAGGCTCCTAAATACCACAACATTTGTTCTCCCTATCACCTCCATGAATTTGATAATCCCTTCCCCCATCTCCCTAATTTTTTCCATTCGATTCCCCACTCCCAAGACCTACATTTCACTCCCAATTCATCTCCCTATGGTTTCTAACCAAGACACTATGGAAGAAGAGAAACATAGATTTCATGGAGGAAGAAGAGAGGGAAGAGAGAAGGCCACATAAGGGAGGAACGATTAACCAGCATTTAGAGAAGCTTCTGGACAAGGCCAACAAAGACAATGACATTCAGGGAAATATGGAAAAGCATTATGCCATGAGGAACAAAATTGCAAGGTCAAAGCTTAAGAGGGCAAATGCCAAAATTGAAACCCTAACCATGCAAGAAGAGAAAAGGAGGCTTGATATAGTTGTTGAGGCCTCATTCCATGCCTAATCCATGCCAGAAGTCATCATTCAAAAAAAATTCGAAAATTTTTGAGCATTTTTGCAAATTTGGGAAATTTTGTACATTCCTAGACAATTTTGTGACATTTGGAATGCTAGGTGCACATTTCCCTAGGCGCCACGATTTTTTTTTAGGCATATTTTGGCAAACGGACACCATAATAAGATTTAGAATGATGAATACATGCGAGAAGACAACTTTTCTAAGTTTTTTGGGTCCAACTGGCAGGTGAAAAAGTAAAAAACCACTAAAAAAACCACAGTTTTTCCTCCTTTTTCATCTTGGCACTGTGCATTGAGAAGTATTGGTAGAAACCATTATTAACAGTGAAAATCAGCACGATTATGAAAAATAATGACATATATGGAAAGTAGACAGCATAATCATTCCAACAAGCCATCCTGAGCCCATTTTGGACACCAGGAACCCATCCAAAACTCAGCTGCAAGATGGAGGGTGCACCTAGCACTCGCACTGCACTTTTGACCAGTCTTGGGAGAATCAATTGTTGGAGGGTAAAAACTTGACCATTTTGGAAAATAAGGGTATATCTGGAAATGAGACAAGACAGGCTTTATAATGATCTATCCTTGCCTTAATTTGGACACCAGGAAGCCCCTCACAAGTGGAGTTGAATTTGGCGTTGCGCTTAGGATAGTGGCGTTGCGCTTTTGACACAAATTTTCTCAGTTTTGATAGTTTCATCTTGGGATATGATGGTTTTACTCATGTAATTGTTGAAAGTAAATGTAAATATCATGTGGATAAGTTACCTAGGGTAAATATATTGGATAAATGTCATCATGAAGTTAAATGGATCTATTTAATTGTAATTCAGGAGGAGTCCCTTGGACCTCCCTACACTCTATGTATGAAGTCATATTTTTGTGGATCTCTTCCTCAACTTAGGGATTCAACCCCTGAGGATGAGAGAAGTTTGTTTTGATGTCTATATCATTCCCTTCTTCACTCTTGGATGAGGTTGGAATCAGGTGGATGTTTGGCTTTTAATTAAGAGACACTATTGTATCAGAATTTGGCCAGTTTTAATAGATGTTCTGCAGCTATTTCTTTGGGATACTTGTGGTATGAACATTTATCATTGTTTCTTCTATTTTCTCATATGTTTAAATGTTTTTTTAATTCCAACAATCATTTCATGTCTATTTTGTGATAGTTTTCAAGTTGATGAACATAATTCATGAGTTTTCATGCTCTGTTTTGGGGAAACTTTCATAGTATGTAATCATTTCTTCAGTTTAGGAAAAATTCATGTGTTTTCATGCTTTTCCTAGCTCCTCATTAGTCTAATTCATCCCACACAAATACCCTTAAGTGTTAGGTTTTCTGCCTACCCTACCCCTTTGAATGTCTGCAATCATATCTCATTTGCCTTGACCTAGTTCTTGACCTAATCCTCATCCAGCAACCCAATCAAACAAACAAAACCATCTGCACTTTATACCTGGCCTAAAACCCTAATCCATCCATCCCTCTTGGCTGTGATTTTTTGGATAGAACCATCTCCAACGTGGTAGGGCTAGCTACCAAGCTAAAAGGTTGGTATGTGGTTACCTCTGTTGGGATTTCTTCTACAGACTTAGAAATTTGGTGGAGTGATAATAGGACTTGTGAAAATGATTTTGCTCCTTGGAAGAGGTCGTCAAAGGCATCCTCTTTGTGAGTGAACTGTTTGACTTTGACCATAGTGGTAAATTCTTTATCAACCTTATTTGGGTCATACTGCCTCCCTAGGACTGTGGCCAATTTCAGAGACATAATAATCTTTGCTTCTTTTACTTCATGCCCATAGTCATGTAGTGTGATAACACCACATTGTAATGGGAAGGTTGGCCAAATGGATTTCTTCTGTTCTTTCAGTCCTCTAGTTAAACCGCCTTCCCCTACTGTCTGGTAGGCTATTTCTCTGTCCATTAGTTTGTCTAGGACATAGTACAGGAGGACATGCAGAGAATAAATGCTCCAAAAAAATCTAAGATAGGTGAATGTTTCCTCCCCAAATCATGTGGCTACAGAAATGATATCTACCTTGGCCTCTTTAGAAAACCTAGGGGTTGTTCTATCAAAAATAGTTTTATGAATAGGCAGCATAACACCCTAGAAGATTTTATAAAAATGGGGATGGAATTCAGACTACCACAAAATTTTATGGTATATATGGATGGGAATCGTGTTATGTACAATCCACTTCCATCCCATGTTAGGGAACTGAGAACAAAAACAAATTACATCCATAACAAAAGCACTCATAAAGAAAGGGGGGAAAATCCTTGAAGAAACACTTCTCTTCTTTCTATATTCCATAATGGCCTTTGCTAAATTATCTAATAAAATATGACTCCAGTTCATATTGTTGCATTAACTGCTACATCTATTAATGAGAGCCACTCCATAGAAAATTTGATGCTATCAGGTCAACCGAATAACCTACACATCATTGCTATTGTGAAACTATGAGGGGGAGAGATTGATGTTGTTGAGTACATACCATTTTTATTCTATTTGATTTTTCCTCCACCTGATTTCCATATCTGTGTGTCGTCCAACGAGTCTTCATTCTCTTTGGTGAAATGCTCAAGGAATTCTTTGTTATAGAGCTTTTGAGGCTCTGTTAGCTGGTACATTAGCCGTAGATTGTCTGGTGAGAAAGACCCCA
The DNA here is from genome assembly GCA_031772625.1 of Pinus tabuliformis. NCBI lineage: Eukaryota > Viridiplantae > Streptophyta > Pinopsida > Pinales > Pinaceae > Pinus > Pinus tabuliformis. Next base: position 1,238,225,472 of record CM062807.1, read on the forward strand.
TGACCTATTGCCTTTTATTCATGAATTTTTGTCTGAGATGTCTACCTCATCAATTATCCATTTTACCATATCCATGTATGGTAATATATTTGGTCTCGCAGCTATTAAATGCAAGAATGAACTTGTTGTTTCAAAATATGAGGCGTTAGATGATTCCTGGGCATCAGTTGTGGCCTTTGTTACCAGTGGCTTGGGCTTCTCTTCTTCTAACAGGTTATACATGGCTTTACATGTCGTGGTTCCTCAGTATTTGCTGAATGTGGTATCAGAGAAAAGTGGTATCATGTCTGATTTCTCAGATGCAGTCACCTTTCCCTTCTTTTCCATCCTTTCCAACGATGTTTTTTGCAGAGGTTTCCTAAAATGGAGCAATGGAAGTTATTGAATAAACACAAAGAGAGAATGATAGTGAGAATTAAATGATACAGTTAACCCGGAAAGGTGACAAGAAAGGATATTTTATTCAAAATGCAGATGAAAAGATATCAAATCACGTCGAGATGTTCTTAACATAAATGCCATTAAACTTAATAAATACACATTAAGATCTTTTATCATGGCCTTTATTATGCATTTAAACTACCGCATCACAAACGGGAAGGGAAAAAGTTTAAGACTTTAAGGTGGTTAGTTTAAAGTGCGAACTACCAATTATGTGATTGCGATAATATTATCGCAATATCGCATTTTCAGTCATGCATTTTTTGGAGCTTTTTATAATTTTGCGAGATGCGAGGTGAGTGACATATTTATCATTGTTTAGAGTGCTCTCTGCCTAAATGAATGATTATTGCGTAAAGTGCATTTTTACTAAGCGTTGGACTTAACTTATAGTTTATAACCTTTATTTCTATAGGGTTTGGGTTATATCACGTTTCACAAACTTTTTGTAGTTCACAAGATGGGCCTTTAATTAAAGGGCTATGATGTGATAAGTACTGACTTTCTATACGAAAATATTGCAGTTCACATATTCCAATAGGATTTGTGAGTTGTTCGTTTCATGAAAGCCAATATGTGATTGTGATAGGCACTTCATTTTACAAGAAATGCCTTAAGTCTTAGCTTTAAATGGAAATTTCAATGATATCCTAAGTTTATTACGATAGTCCCTTCCATTGCAATTCGCAGATCCTGATTGTTAATTAACCTTTGACACATGTGGTCCAATGATATGTGATAAAGCGAGAATTTCTAGTCTTAAAGGGATTTGACTTGATACCTTAATTTATTTCTAAAATTTTCAAAAAGAAAGCGCTTAAGTGCTAAGCTTTTGGAGGATTTTTTTATAAAGGGTCCTCATTTATTAATAGAATATTAACTATTAATTTAATACATGGGGGGTAGTTGAACAACACAACAATTGGTGATTTACTGGGAGAACAAGTTATCTCTGATAGTTTTTTGAAACTTCTAAAATTTCCAAAAATAAAGATAGTTTAGAAAACAAGAATCACATGAAATCTAAGATAAGTAACTTTTATCTGAATAAGAAAACAAAATCCACCTAATTACCATCCATTTGATATCCTCTTCAAAAATGAAAATTCCTTTGTCTACATTAGTCTTTACTTGGTTTAAAGATAAAGCAGGGGATTCTTGCAGATTAGCTTTTAGATGTACTCATTTGTCACAGGCAGAGCCTCTGCTACCAGCAAGAATCCATAGCCTCGACAGGGTTACCTTTTAACCATCAATGATTCAGTATCCCATCTAGATAAGAGTGCAATTTTTAGAGACAAATTCATATTCATACACTTATTCTCTTCTCTTCCTTTTTTAAACAATTGATTTTTTCTTCTAAAAGTTTTCCTTTTTATACTTAAAGGTCACTATCTTGGTTTGGTGGCCAAAAAATTGACAATGCCATTCACTGGTTATAACTCAACTGAAAAAGATGGCTCGTGATGAGACCCCTTATTTTTTTATTAAAATTATATCAAGCCATTACCCCATTTTGATATGCATTATTGGTAATGTTAGTTTGTTATTTCCCTCTAAAGATGGTAAGTGGGATCTTGATGAGACCTCTTATCCTTTAAGTTTTAGTATATTTTAGAATTACACTCTAAAAGAAGAAATTTTTACTAGATGGGGAGAATCATTGACTCCTTAAGAGTTTCTGGATGACAATTATAGAGTTAAACGTGCTTATCTGCAGAGAGTCTTTGCTTTGTTAAAGATACTTTTCTTCACTAATCATAGAACAAAGGTCTCTTTTATAAGGTTGAGTTTTTGTAAAGGACAAATGATTTTGGTGGAAAACAAGCAAGTTTCAGATAAATAGAACCTAGCTTATGTCTCAAATGTAAAAATTATCTTCTTAACAATCTCTAATTATACAAGTGAAAAATGAAAATATGAAAGAGATTTTATTGAACGACCAAAAGTAAATATTATTTAACTTTTATTTTCCTAGGAAAAATTAAAGGCAATAGTGTACAAGAGATAGAAGAGGTTATCTTCTATGAAAATATTTCTTTAAAATCTTCCCATTAACATGCAGAGAATCTCTCTTGCCTGATAAATCTTGCAATAGAAAAGTTGATGCGCCAATCTGTTTTGTAATCTGAAATGGGCCAAGCCAAATTCTTTGTAATTCGGTATGATTACCTTTTTCCTCGTGTGCCTTATCCCATTTTAATAGAAGGTCTTCGAGTTGGAAGGATTTAGGACTTACAAAATTTGCATCAAATGAATATTTTACTAACTATTGATGATGTGCATGTATGATCTTGGATTTATCTCTTTCTTCTTCATGTTTGGTTATTTGCGATTGCCTTAATTGCATAGAAGAGGAAGGAGTTTCTTCAATAAATTGAACCAGGGCTAAAGAGGGAATAACTACATTTGTAAGGAGAACAACCTCTTTCCCATAGACCAAATTAAAAGGAGAAGTTCCTATTAAGGCATTTTGTGTTATTCGATCTACCCATATAGCAAATGTTAAAGATTTATTCCAGTTTTTTTGACTTTGATTAACGATTCATTCAATGATCCTTATGAGAATTTTATTTGTAGATTCAGCCAAACCATTTCCCTGAGGATAATCATTAGCAGAATATTTAAGTTTGGAACCTCTTTTAAGAGAAAATTCTGTCATAGCATTGCCTGTGAAATAAGATGCATTGTCAAACATGAGGGCAGCTGGTAGGCCAAAGCTGGTAATAATAAAGTGATCAATAATTTCAATGATGTTTTCATAATTAACTACCTTAAGTGGAATTGCTTCCACCCATTTAGTGAAGTAATCAATTGTTGTAAGGATATATTTATGCTGATTTGAAGAGTGAGGAATGATCTCACCTATTATGTCTAGTCCCCATTGCTCAAATGGTTGTTCAATGTTGACCAACAGCAATGGTTGTTGGAAATACTGAGAGGGGGGTGAATCAGTATTTCTTTTTCAATTGTTATTTTTACTAGTTAAATCATGTATATTTAGCACACAAAAATGAACAATAGGAATAAATTCTTTTATTCATATAATATTTACAATAAATTAGATACAATATATATAAGGCTTCAATCTGTTGCCAAGCACCAACCTGGTCTTTTGTGAGGCTCCAACCTCTAGCACCAACCCTGTCTTGTCAAGGCACCAACCTTGGATTTAGGAGCACGGACTCCAAGGACATTAATCCTTCCAATTCTAAGGCACAAACCCCAAGGGCTCCGACCATATCTTGTCAAGGCATGTTTGATAGTAATTCTCTACTCCCAAAATCTTCTTTACTGAATTCTGTCAATTTACAGCTTCATTGTAGTCTCCATGCTACAACATTAATGACAACCTATCTTCATATGAATGAGTCTTCACAACTCTTCATACTGTCCACATAGAGTCTGCAAAGTTACCTCATGATGATTTTAAATAGGCATCGTGATCTTCAATAAGGTTTCCAAGATTTGTTGAAGCTTTCCAACAAGATATCTGGGCTAAGCCTCAATGTATGCATAAAAGCAATTCTCTATTTTTCAAGCCTCTTTTTTTATTGTCGCAATAACTACTTTAGAAATGATTGTCGCGGTATCTTACTTCCAAAGAACATACTTACAAATAATTCAACCTTGGTGTTGTATATTGCTCCCTTCAACGGATGACTGATGAAATCTTACTTGATTCGTCCAAGGTCAAACAGATCTTCGTCTTCTGTTGGCCGTTCAACTTCCTTCTGTCCTGCTGGAACTTTGACTTTCTTCTATCCTACCAAACCTTCAACCTCCTTCTGTCTTGTTGGACCTTCAACCTTTTTCTTTTTCAGTTCTGTTGAACCTACAACATACTCTATTTCTTCCAGTTCTCTGATTGTGAACTTTTCCTTGTTCTCTATTATAGATGCCTGATACACCCTAACTTTTTGCTTCCTTTTTCACTCGCTTGATCTTCAGCTTCCTCTACACCTGCTCGACCTTTTGGCTTCTGCACCTGCTCGACCTTTTGGCTTCCTTCTCTGATCGCTTGATCTTCGGCTTCCTCTATGCTCACTTGACATTCTTCGCTTGCTTTCTCTTCGACTTCATATGTCTCTTCGAGTTCGCCAATACTCAAAATACATGTTAATTTGTAAGAGAGGTTGACTTAGGATATCACATATTAGAATTATATCAGAGAGGCCCTTTCATCCACAAACTTAATTGTTCATGGAAATCACATTACAAGAGAGGTTACACCCATATTGGAGATCCCACGTGCCACGTCATTCCTTTAATCGCAATCGTAGCTTCCAAAGTTCTTTTACAAGTCATGCCCATAACATACTCTGTCCTCCGATATCAACATCATCGATCTTCATATATCAACATAGTTAAAACCATATAATGGGTGGTCCCACCAGCCACATCATCACCTTAATCGCAATCGCAATTTTTCGGAGGTTTTCACATAACATAGTGATTCCACTGCTGCCGACAGAGCGGATGCGACACGACCTCAAGCAGTTGTTAATAAACCCGCCGGGTCCACAACCTTATCACAATCAACAGTTTTCCATTGTTACATCTCTTCAAGACTTGCGATATGCGATGGATGTGATATTTCTTTAGGATGTATTATAATGGTGCAGTGGGTCCACATACTTATATGAAATCGGGGTTTTAATCTGATAACAGCTTTAAAAGGACTTGTGATGTGGCAGATGCGATGTTGTATTACAGCTTATTGTAATGGTCTCGTGGGTCAGTATATATATCGCAATCACAAATTTCAAGTGGAATTCCTTTATGATACATGACTTCCAATGCATATGAGATATAACATTAAATCATGTTGAAATGGTGTAACGAGTCCATGATAATATCGCAATTGCAGTTTTTCATGTGACATCCATTTATGAATTGCGATGTGAAGGTTCTGATACACGCGGATGCGATATTACAATAGGGCAGTTTATAATGGAGTGATTGGGTCCGCACCTTATATAGCAGTCGGGGGATTCAATGTGACAAGCCTTTCATAACTTGCGATGTGGTATTCCAATAAGCTTCTTTTGATAACTCAATCAGGTCCACAACTTTATCACAAATGAAAGTTTGTGGGACTTCACGAGTGTGGGAGTTGAGTCATACTTTCCTACCCCCGCTCTTCTAATAGATGTTGCTCCTGTTGGCTCTTTCCTCGCTACGTGTTCCTCTTTTCTCCTTTTGATGAATTCTTCCTATCGGTTCTTCTTGGGCATATATTACATGCAATACTCTCAATATGGCTCCTCTGATGTTAACTCTGATATGTTGGCTCCTCTGATATTTCATGAGATATCTCTGATATGGCTCTTACTCTTGAGCATATGCAATATTTTAATAAGAATAGCTTGTAGCAGACTCTTACTCATGGCTTGGCTTTCTTGTGGCTTCTCCTCACTCTTTCACTCTTACACTTTGGCTTCATGATGGCTTCCAATAAAATGCTTCCAATGAACTTTTTTGATATGCTTATCTTGCTCCAATAGGTCTTCCTTTGACTTTCGATAACTCTTCTTTGATAGCTCATGTTACTTCACGGATCTACTACTTCCGATGAACTCTTCCTATAGCTCTTCTTTGACTACTCTTGTTCTTGACTTCCTTGATGGCTTTGCTCCTTGGCTTCTTGCTCCTATTTCTTCATGGATCTACTCTACTTCTCCTTGGCTTCATATCATCATTTAGTATCTATAATATTTCCATATTGACATCAATGACAATCTAGATCAACAATGGTAATGCGGGTTTCCTCTTCCTTCTAGCAGTTGTTTGAAAAATTTTGCATTTCATTACATATTCGTGTGCATCTTTGAATAAGGTTGGCCAATAATAGCCAACATGTAGGATTTTATGTGTTTTTGTGTCTCCTCCAAGATTTCCACCAGCTGGTCCATCATGGAGTTCCTGTAAAACCTTTTCTGCCTAAGATTTTTCAAGGCATCTAAGTAAAAAATAATCATAATTCTTCCTAAACAAAACATCATTGATGATTTCACATTGCTTAGCTCCTAACCTCAAAGCCCTTTTTCTTTGTAACTGAGTTTCATAGGGTCATATCCATTCTTTAAATAAAAGATGATATCTACATATTTTGATTCAGTATCATTGAGGCTTACCTCACATATTTATATATCATCACCTTAATTTTGTAGTGCTGGTAAGTTGGATGCTCCAGCTATGCAAAAACCTTGACCTCTAACGATTTTAGTTGGTTTGATATCAAGGTCATACTCTTGTAGTGTTGTTACCTAATTTGCTCTTTTCTCACCTACTTATCTTTGAATTAGTAGATTTCTCATTGCTGAGAATGGAACTACTATTTTAGTGTGAGTTTTGAGAAGAAAATGTTTGGAATGTTGTATTGATTTGAAGACAGCAAAAGCCTATTTTTCAACATCTAAATAATTTAATTCAACCCCTTGCAAATTGGAACTAAAGAAAGAAATTGGTGCTTCTGCTTTGTCATCATTGACCTGTGTCAATATAGCTGCATATGATGTCTCGGAAGAAAAGGTATATAAAATAAAATGATTAGAAAAATTCAAATTTGCTAAAGAGGGAGCATTTATGATTGCTTGTTTGATCAGATTAAAAGCTTCATGATTAGTATATCCCCATTTAAAAACATTTTTTTTCTTAATCATAGATTGGAGGGGTAAAACAATTCATGAAAAGTCAAGGACAAATCTCTTGACAAAATTTATCTAACCTAGGAAATATTGCATGGATTTTTTATTATGGGGCAAAGAGATTTCAAAAATTTCTCTTATCCTGTCAGGATCTATGTGAATTCCATCTTTAGATACAATAAATCCAAGAAGCTTACCTTCACTCAAAGCAAAGAAATATTTCTTTGGATTTAGAGAAATTCCATATCTCTGGCAACGTTCAAATATTTGTTTCAAATCTTTTAAATCACTACTACGTTTTCTTGAATACACAATTATGTCATCTAAATAAATTACCACTGATTTATTCACCAAACCTTTGAAATATATATCCATGGCTCTCTTAAAAGTTGCATCATCATTGATTAATCCAAATGGCATCTTTTGGTAAGAGTATGTTACCCATTTGGTTCAAAATGTGGTCTTTAGCCAATCATCTAGATGTACGAGAATTTGATTATAACCTGAAAATCCATCCAGAAAAGAAATTAGCTCTGAGCATGCAACTGATTGTAGTATCTATTCCATAGGAGGCAATGGAAATTTTTCCTTCTGACAAGCTTTGTTGAGATCGCTAAAGTCTATATATATTCGAATGTCACCATTCTTTTTCCTGACTGGAACAAGGTTAGAAACCTACCTTGCCTGATAGGAAAAAGTATTTTGGCTTTGAGAAGCTAATTCAATTCAGATTTGATCTGATTTTCTAAATTCGGATGAATCTTTCTCAACTTCTATTGTACATGCTTTTCATCGGATATCATAGGAATGGTATGTTGAATGATGGAAGTATCATATGTCTACAGATCTTCATAATTCCAAGAAAAAATATTTTTGTATTTCTTTAACAAATGAATAAAGGCTAGTCTTTCATCAGATGTAAGACCGAGTCCCAGATTAATATTTTTAGGTTTAAGGTCAGTTCCAAGATTAACTAACTCAAACCTCAAAGTTGAACTTTGAAGTTTTGAGTTAGTAGGTTTCTTGAATCTGTCCTTAAGATCATATAAATCTTCCATCTTAACCACATATTTAGGTATGGAATTTGCACTTGTTTCTTACTTAAGCTGGTTGTTGTCGTGCTGGTCTTCATCTATTATCTGGTCATCATAAGAGCCATAAGATATCAAAAAATTTATGATATCTAGATCATTATTAAAAACTTGCCAATTGGTGATGTTGTCGGGAATAGAAGGATTATAAATTAATTCTATAGAAAAGGGATTAGGACTATAATCTCCTGGTGGAATGAGATTGGATGCAACATTAGCCAAAAGATCGTCACTTCCATTTTGAAGTCTTGGAATTGGGGAAATGTTGAATCTTGTGAAATGTGAGGTGAGGTCCTGGACTAGTGATTGATAATGTTTCAAATGTCCAAAGAGATAGTGTATAGTATTCCTTGTTTAATTACATTTTCTAAATCTCCAAATACTTGAAGATATTTGATATCAAGGCCAATGGCTTTATACAATCCTTGAACTAATTCTTCATATTCAACATTGTTATTTGTGCATTCAAATTCAAGTCTGCATGCTAACATAGTCTTTTCCCTTTCGGGGCTAACCAGTATGAAACTTTCTCCTGCTCCATCATTAGATTTAGATCCATCAAAATATAATTTCCAAAATAAAGACTCGACTACAGGTTTATGTACAAAATTTATACACTTAGAAGAATCTGTTTGAGAATAGTTTTCAACTTGTTATATGATAGAATTTTCCAAAAAGGGTGATGTATGGGCATTAAAATTGCTTAGAAATGATTCAATTGAATAATTTCCAATGATATTACTACTATATGTGACGAGCTCATTCTCTCCTTCCAGTTCTGTGACGATATACCTTTGATGTTTCTCACGATCAACCCTTATTTGATTTGACTTACCGTTATAAGGAAGCCACATATGGGACTAGTTTGTTACGAAATAGTGTTGGCTTGTATGGACCTGACCCAGGTTTAGAAGTGATTTAGCCAAGAAAATCCCAGTACTACTGGCCCTTTCGGTAATGGTCCACGGAGCACGGACTGAGGTCTCACCTAAAGTAGTATGGGAGGGTGCTAGAACCAGGTTTTCACACCCTGGGGATGTCTGATGAGCTTCTGGAGGTCCGCGGTTTGATCCTTGGTGTACATCACTACACGCACTTGCTATCCCTTCGCAACCTGTGATGCTGCTTCCGCTCAGCCCTACTCGGGGCGCAACTCGTATAATACCCAAGCTCCTTGCTATTCACTCAATTATTACCTGATTAATTACCTTATTTGTGTAAGATTAATGATTATTACATCATATTCAGCAATCATATCAGTGTGCATGATAAATAAAATAGTATAAATGTAAAGAAGGCAATGCACAAGCAGATACACAGAAATAGGAATCAAAATTTCTTTATTATTCTTTGATCAAGATTACAGACTCGACATAGCCCTATGCACTCACTTGTAGGGGTCCGCGCACTCAGCTGTGGACTCTACAAGGCATCTGCGCACTTAGCTACAGAGCCTCTTCATACTACTATGACCCAATACCCTTAGACTCCTATTCTAGGCTCGAACCATTCACATTCTTCTCTCCTCTTCCTTTGCTCCCTTCACAACTTATAGCCTCACTCTATTTATAAAATCCCATGGTCCGTGAACCATGGGTAGGTTGACATGACTTTACATTACATTACAATACTTTAGGGCAGACAACCCTATTACTCATCATATACTTCACGCTCTGCATCCGCAATTTCTGGAGTCTTACAAAACCTTTGACTAAAACTTGGGCTTTGGGCCCCAAAACATGTTTTGGGGGGATTCCATGCCCAAAAATCCCCCAACACAATCATTATGACTCGTCCCAAGTCACTCTGCTGGTGTGGCGATCTTGGCGCGGAGCCCCTCCAACTGTTCGCGTACTACTCGGAGGTCCACGACACACTGTTCTATGATTTTTTGGACCTGCTACCTTCTTGCTTCTAAATCATCCGTGTCTGACTCATGTCCTTACCTTGGTACTAGCATCTGGTGCATGTGTTCATAGTCCTGCGCCCTTGTCCAGCTCCTTAGGTCGTGAAGACTGTGCTTCGGCCGGTTAGTCAGAGAGACGGCCCACCCATGTAGGGTTTCAAGCGACTGCCTTTTACTTTGTTGGGGAAGGGTTCTCCATTTAGTTTGACTAGCTGGATTGCAACTCTGTCTATGACCTCCTTTACGACATATGGTCCCAACCAGTGCATCCTGAATTTTCTTAGAAATTTTTCAAACTTACTGTCATACAATAGTACTAAGTCGTTTACCTTGAAGGTGCGCAACTTGATATGGCAGTCATGCTAGGCCTTTTCAGGCTGCTTTTGTACCTATTAATGAAATCCAGCCAGAAACCATTCTTCCTTTAGTTCTTCTAATTGCGCGAGCCTTTCTTCTAGATCTTCGCGGTCCGTCATGCCTGTGAGTGCTTCTATTCACAGAATAGGTACCATGTATTCCATCGGCATAACAACTTCTGTGCCATAGACTAACCAGAAAGGTGTCTGTCCCGTCAATTTCTTGCACGTTGTCCTGTAAGCCCACAAGGCGATAGGTACGTGCAAGTCCCAGTCGTTTCACTGCACGTTACATACTTTGGTCAGCATAGTCTCTAGTATTTTGTTGAATGCCTCTATTGTCCCATTGGCTTGTGGGTGGTATGATGTACTTTTCTGATGATACACCTGGAACTCTTCTGTGAGCGCGCTGATTGTTTCATTCAGGAAATGTGTTTCTCGATCGCTCATCAAGATTTTTGGACAGAAAATCGTGTCAACATGTTTTCGAACAAAAACTTTGCATCTGTAGCGGTCTTGCAGTCCTTGACTGACTGTGCTTCCACCCATCGTGTCAGGTACTCCATCGCGGTGATAATGTAGTGCCCACCCATGTTTCCCTGAGATTTGATTGGTCCCACAAAGTCGATTGCCCATTTTTCAAATGGTTGCAATGTCATTTGTGGATTTAGTGGCATCTCATCCCTTCATGATGGTTTTATAGTCCTTTTACATATATCACAGCCCTTAAAGTGCACTTCTGAATCCTGGTGCAGGGTTGGCCACCATAACCCTACGCGAAAAATCTTATGTGCAGTCGTGCGTCCTGCATAGTGTCGTCCTGCAGCGCCCCCATGTTCTTCTGTGAGGATCTGTCCTCGTTCCAATTCAGGTACATATATTCGTAATATCTCATCGTTTCCCATCTTGTAGAGGTGCCCTGCAATGGTAGAAAAGTCCGACGTGCGCACCACCAACTCCTTCCTTTGTTCGAATGAGTATTCCTTCGGTGCAGTCCCTGCTATTAGAAAATGGATTATATCTTCAAAGTGTCCATCTGTGATGCACACTACAAAGAGTTGTGCATCAGGTAGTCCCTCCTCAAAATTCGTGGGTTCCTCGCCTATCTCGATTCGTGACAAGTGATCCGGCCCTACCTTTAGGCATCCTGGCTTGACTATGACCTCAAAATCATATTATTGAAATAGTAAGAGCCATCTTCATATGCACCCCCCCAACATAGGCTTATTCACCAGTTATTTCAACGTGGAATGGTCGATATACATCTTGAAATGGCCCCCAAGTAAATAGTGTCAATATTTTTGGAGTGCATATACCATTTCCAATCCCTCGCATTCGGTGGTAGAGTAGTTCTTTTCTGCTTTGTACAATCTTCAACTCACAAACACTATAGGGTGATCCACACCCTCTGCGCCCTCCTGTGTGAGTATGGCTCCCAATGCGATACACGACGCATCCACATGTACATGAAATTCCACATCCCATTTTCAGAAGACCAGGACTGGAGTGTAGGTCAGTTTCCCCTTCAAGACATCCAAACTCTTCATGCAATCATCATTACAACAATATGTAACATCTTTTTCAATAGCTTTTCCATCGGCGCAGTTATTTTGGCATAACTTTTGATGAACCTCCTATAGTATCTAGTGTGTCCCAAGGTAACATGTAGTTGTTTAACACTTCGTTGTGCTTCCAAATTTAGGATGATGGCAATCTTTGTAGGGTCCACCATCAGTCCTTATTTGTAGACCACATGTCCTAGTAGGTTTCCAAAGGGAATGAGGAATGTGCACTTCTTAAGGTTTAGTGCAATCTGGTGTCGGCAGCAAGTATCCAACATCAAGTGTAAGCTCGCTACATGGTGCTTAGCTAATCCAAAGATAGTCCAGTCATCCAGATAGACCTCTAAAAACTTGTGGATGTATTCTTTGAATGTGGCTACCACGATGCGTGAAAATATAGTTGTTGCATCTTCAATCCAAACGGCATAACGGTGTATTGAAAGAAGCTCCATTATGTTGCGAAGGTTGTTTTTCTCCTCTCTTCCGGCGCGATCTTGATCTGATGGTACCCTGAGAACCCATCCGTGAACAAGTATGCTTCTTGACCACTAACATTATCCAGTACTTCATCTGTGAATGGTGTTGGGAATGGATCATGTACACATGCGTCATTCAACTTCTTGAGGTCTACACATATTCTTATTTCACCCTTCTGTTTTTTCTCATGTACTACCATAGGACTCACCCAATCGGATTCTTCCAATGGTTCAATAATTCCGATTGCGAGAATTTTGTCTAATTTGTCACGAACCTTTTCTTTGTACTTTGGATTCAAGTGGTAAGGTCGTTGCTTAACTGGCTTCACATCGGGTTTTAGGGTGATCTTCATCATCCCTAAATCACCAACAATCCATTTTAAGTCCGTAATTTTGGTCGGGAACAAGCCTTGATATTCGCGGATTCCTGTTTTCATGCACAGCGAACTCGTGAATCTTTCTATCCAACCACTCTTCAATTCCTTTCTTTGTCAGATTCTAGTGATACAACATCAGACATCCCTTATGTAGATCCCGGTCCCAGCAACGGAACCATTTGTTGGCTTGTATGGGCTTGACCCAAGTATAGAGGTGATTTAGCCAAGAAAATCTCGGTACTATTGGCCATTTCGGCAACAGTTCGTGGAGCACGGACTGAGGTCTTACTCGAAGTAGTATGGGAGGGTGCTAGAACCAGGTTTCCCCACCCTGGGGATATCTGATGAGCTTCTGGAGGTCTGCGGTTTGACCCTACACGTACGTTGCTACGTGCACTTGCTATGCCTTCACAACTTGTGATGATGCTTCTGCACAACCCTACTCAAGGCACAACCTGTATAATACCCAAGCTCCTTGTTATTCACTCTGTTATTACCTGATTACTTAACAACAGCATCTTCAATAATCATATAAGTGCGCACGATAAATAAAACAGTGTAAATGTAAAGAAGGCAATGCACAAGAAGATACACAGAAATAGGAATCAACTTCTCTTTATTATTCTTCGATCAAGATTACAGACTCAACATCACCCTGCGCAATCAGCTGCAAGGGTCTGCGCACTCAGATGCAGACTCTACTAGGCCTCTGCACACTCAGTTGTAGAGCCTCTTCCTACTACTGCGACTCAATACCATTAGACTCTTATTCTATGCTAGAAACATTCGTATTCTTCTCTCCTCTTCCTTCGCTCGCTTTACAACTTAGAGCATCACTCTATTTATACAATCCCATGGTCCACAGACCATGGGTAGGTCGACATGACTTTACATTACATTACAATACTTTAGGGCAGACAACCCTATGACTCATCCTATACTTCGCGCTCCGCACCTACAATTCGCGGAGTCTTACAAAATTTTTAACCAAAACTTGCGATTTGAGCCCCAAAACATGTTGTGGGGGGATTCCATGCCCAAAAAATAGCCATGAAGCTTTTGAGACTAGTCTCTACTTAGGATCAAATTGTAGAATTCTGGGATATCAGCCACAAGAATGTCAATCACTTGACATACTTCCGGGTTTGATCAGTCTAATAGTGACTTGATTGAGTTCTCCTATAACTTGGACTTTAGAATGATCTAACTACACAATGCGAACAACAGAATTTGGGGGTTCCACATTCAATTTCGCACAAACAGTTTTTAGTAGAATGTTGGATGAGGCTCCAAAATCTATTAAACAATTGTGCAAATTCTTATTGAAAACTTCAAAAATCAAAATAAATGGAGGTGTATGGGATTTAAATCTTCCACATATTAAAGCAATATCAGTTGAACTCATTTTTTCTGATGAAGTACTGGGAGGCCTACCCATTTCTTGAGAAGCCTAAGAGATTACATCAGTGGGACGAGGAGAAGTGGGGATTACTTTCAGTTCTTTGAGAAATAGCTTCTGTTGATTTTTTACCTTGCTAAGCTCATGGAATGTAATATTAGATCTAATATTTTTTATATCTTCGACGATGTTGTATTCCATTTCATCAGATACTAGCAAGGTTTTGGCTGAGGGTGAATAATTTGATTGAGGAGGAGTCATTTGAGTGAATTTGGGAGAATATTTCTTACCTATTGCTTTATATTTGAGAGCTGGAGTTAATAATTTCTACTTTTGCTTTTTTTTTTGTGGCAAATTAATGGTGCTTCTGCTTCTAGTTGTGACAGGTAATGCTTCTTCTGATTCTTCATTATCTGATAAAGGAAGAATAAAATCCCACATTCCTTGTAATTCAACTATCTCTTCATCATCTTTTTGTTCTTCAGCCATCGATACTTCTTCATCCTCCACATCTGATTCAACATTTGATATTGTATTTGTAGGTTTAGGATCAGAGGAGGGATTTATTTTGTAAGGTCTATAAGCTTTCCTTGAATAAGTCTCAACTACCTGTTTTTTAATGTTGGCCATTTCATTGGACATGGTTTTAAGGACCTTTTGCATACCTTCAAGATCAAAAGGATCTTTAGGTTCTTTCTTCTTGGATTTTTCCCTAAAAGTAACCTTCTTGGATTTTCTTTATTCTAATGCATTCTTCTTATCTAAAGCTAAAATGAGTTTTTCTACAGCTATGGCTTCTTTCATGTTTTTTGCCAAAGTAGGTTTGGTAGCCCTATCAACAAAAATAACTGTGTTTGAGGGAAGAGAAAAAATGTACCATTCATTTTGAACTTCATCACTGGGTTTATATGCCATTGGGATTTTTTCAATAACTTATTGAAACGTGAATTGAAGTCCTTAATTGGTTCTCTATGTTCAGATTTTAAATTGGAGAGATCATTGAGAAGAATAGTTGTTGATCGGTCATCTCCAAACTTGGTCAAGGATTTCTCTTGAAAGGCATCCCAACTATTAATGGAACCTGATGGTAATGAAAAATACCATGATCCCACTGATCCTTGTAACGTATAAGGGAATAATTTTACAACTACATATTCTTCTACCACTGCATTCAGATTTATGGACAACATGAAGTTATTTATGTGTTCTTTAGCAAGTAGACCATCATCAGGGTTGAATTTTGGCAACCATTTTTCTGGATGTATAGGTAATGGATGTAAGGGTCCTGCTATTCGAACAAATCCTAGATTTTTCCATGGTCTTTGAGCCATTATGGGTATCTGTGTAGAGGAAGATGTTCCAGTGGTTGAAGGTTATTGGGTAGAGGAGGATTGTGCTCCTGTACCAGTGTGAATCATGATCTGGTGTGATGAAGTGGATGATTGATCTTATGGGGAAGATCATGGAATGAATGAAGGTGTTTCCGATGATGATGAGAGAATATCACTATGAAATTTAGATTGTGTTTTCTTAGTTTTCCTTTGAGGGTTAGGTAGAGGAAATTCAAATGGGGGAATCCCAATTTTTTCACTCTATGATCTGGTTAACCTTTGAGAGGAAGGAAACTGAGAAGAAACACTGGCTTGAGATAATCCAGATTCTTCTTGAGACAGAGAAATCTCTTGCAATTTATGAATTAAAGACTGAACTTCGGGAGTTTCTGTGGAAGAAGGTTGATTTTATTTCCTAGGAAAAACAATAGTGGATTGTAAAGATTTATTCGCAACTTCAAATTTAAGATTTGGGGATTTGGAATGTGACCGAGAAGTTGGAGGTGATATTGAGGGAGTTTTGTTCTTAGAATGGCTTTCTGATTTAGATTTGCTTTCCATTTATAGTCAGGCCCTCCTTCTAGTGCCAAAATGTTGAGGCCTCGAAATTCACTGTGACAACATGGGGGATAACCACCCGGTCTAGATCTTGAAAGTAGTTCCTTTTCCGTTTGGTATAGTGGCTCCGATTGGGGATAATGGGACCAATTTACTAGAGAGGGTTTATTTTATAATGTTGATGGGATAATATAAGATGTAACGAGGAATGATTCAACTAAGTATAATCTAATATAAATAATAAACACATGCATATATCTTAATCTAACATTATCTAACTATAAATATACTCGAGAATAAAATAAGATATGCGATCTACAATGATGTCTCACAACAATTGGTAATAAAGATCATTAAACTACCAAAATAAATGAAATCGTTTAACGATAATTGTTTTGGATAAATAGTTAGACAAAACAATTGAGAGAAATATATCGCATATAAAAATCGTTTATGTATTCAAAACAAAATCACAGCTAAAACATTATACAAAAGTGAAATAATGCAAAACTATAATTCAAACTTTTATACATAAAACAATTAATAGAAAGAGTATTTCTAATACATAAATAAAACATAATCATATGATAAAAGTACCATATATGATAAGCCTTGCTCATGTACTCAAGAATTTTGATCCAATCTCATCAATACAGCACACTGTAAGTGTACAAAAGTGCAATTTTAGTGGAGCATGCTCAATATTCAAAGAAAAATAGATCATGTTCCATTAATTCCATCAAAACCTTCCCAAAAGTACATAAGTGTAATGTCTTGAAAAGTGTTTTTGATGGAATTATGGACCCCACTCTAAATGCATGAGAGGGGTTTAAATACTAAAATACTTGCCTCAAAATAGATTATTACAAAAATAGCTTAGGAGGCTTCAAACAACCTTCCTCGGAATGGGAAAAAATAAAACTAAAAATTAAATTAAACTAATGACTAGCTCCTTTTAACTTGAATTAAGTTAATCTTCTAACTTGATCTCTGAGGTCGCAAATGTTGATCATTGGCTTGAGCTGAGGCGGCTAGCTGATTGTAGATTTTAATTGCCCAACAAATATGGCATTTGTCAATGTTGGCACCATATTTTGTGTAGAGGTTGTTAAACACCACAGATTCATCCACTGGCTGTGTGGTTTTACTAGAAATTGCCAGTATGTCTCCCAATTTAGCCTGGTTAGCTATTTAATTGCCTCTTCCTTTTCCTGTGCTGTCTATTTCCACTACTGCTCTAGTTGTTTGACATTTGGTAGAAACCCTGGTACACATTCTTTGACAAGGTTAGCGCCATGGAGGTTTTCATTTACAACTTCTATTATGTTGCTTGCTACTCCTATTACTATCATTGTCGCCCTTTCTACCTATTTCAACCGAGAATCCCAATCCGTAAACAAAATATCTTTGTGGGACTCTTCCACTTTTGGTAGGTCAACCTTTCTTCCATCCTCATATTCTTTCCAGGTGATAAATTCAGAAACCTTTTTGTGGATTTCTTCATATTCAAACCTCATATCAATTACTTGGTTTGTCAATTTATCACTAGTCTCATAGTAAGGATTTATCTACCAGATTTTCCGGCAGAATATTTCTTCTTGTTGCATTAGTAGGGAATTGAGTCTAACCGCTTCTTTGATGAATTTGTCAATTTGTAGGTTGTCTTTGAATTTATCCACCATGGCTTGCATTTGACGAATTTGTGAATCCTTTTCTGATAAGCTAGCCTGGTGTTGTACCCTCATCTGCTCGAATTCCCTTTGAAGTTGGGCTACTTGTAGTTCTTCTTGCTGATTAGTTTTTTCTTGGGCTAATTGCTATTCAAGAAGCATAGCTTTATGTTCATTTTCCTTCAGCAACATTCAGACTTCCGTCGCCTTGTTGATGGTTGTTGTGACAACTTTGTAAGATTCTCAGATGGGTCAATAGGGGTGTCTTATCATACAAAATCCATTGGTTAATTTTCTAAATTTGTAACAGTCGTGGTGTCCAGTTTCTTTTTCTTCCTTTGTATTTTAACTACAACCTTATGAGTAGGGCTGTAGAATATATCCAATGGAGGTATTTTTTCAATCCTCAAGACAATTTCGGAAGTAGGAAAACCAGGAATAACCTCAATGTCTTAAGTACCTGTAGCTCCTTCCTCTGTTGTTTATGGATTTACTTTATGTTGGCGTTTGCTTGGAGGTTTGTAGTTCAGATGTCTCCTCAAAATTTGATTTTGTATGGAGCTTCTTGTTGAATTTTTCCAATTCCTGTTCCAGGTCAATTACTAGAGCCTTACCTGATTGAGCTGAAGTAGAAGCAACCTCTACCCGCTTCTTTGCCAAGGCCTATTCAGTCATTTCCTATGTACTTCCAGTTGTATCTTTTTCAAAATATTTATTTGTGTTTCCTCCTCCATTTTGAGATTGTCATTCTGAGCGCTCCGACTCATGAGTTGACTTCTCTTGGGTTTCTTCTTCAGAATTTTCGTCGGAACTTCCCTCCAATCTTACACTAGGAGTTGGTTCTATTATTGGTTCAATATGTAATAGGTCCAATGGGACCTTTAACAGTATATTATTTCTATACACATGAAAATAATTAACATCTTCTGAGCTCAACAATGCTGATGTCAAATTTAGTACTTGTGAAAATATTTCTGCTCCTTGGAAGAGGTCGTCAAAGGCATCCTCTTCCTGAGTGAATTGTTTGACTTTCACCACAGTGGTAAATTCTTTAGCAACCTTATTTGGGTCATACTGCCTCCCTGGGACTGTGGCCAATTTTAGAGACATAATATTCTCTTCTTCTTTTACTGCGTGCCCATAGTCGTAGTGTGAAAGCACCGCACTGTAATGGGAAGGCTAGCCAAATGGATTTATTCTATTCTTTCAGTCCTCTAATTAAACTACCTTCCCCTGTTGTCTAGTAGGCTATTTCTCTGGCCAATAGTTTTTCTGGGACATAGTACAGGAGGACATGTGGAGAAGAAATGCTCCCAAAAAATCTAATATAGGTGAATTTTTCCTCCCTACACCATCTGGGTATTGGCAAGATATCTAGTTTAGCCTCTTCAAAAAACCTAGGGGATGTTGTATAATTTTTTTTTATTTTTTTTTTTATTTTTTATTTTTTATTATTTTTATGAATAGGTAGCATAACACCCTTGCAGATTTTATAAAATTTGGGATGGAATTGAGATTCCCACAAAATTTTATGGTATATATGGATGGGAAGTGGGTTTTGTACAATCCACTTCCATCCCATGTTTGGAAACTGAGAACAAAAATGAATTGCGTCCATAACAAGAGCACTCATAAGGAAAGGGGGAAAATCCTTGAAGAAACACTTCTCTTCTTTCTATATTCCATAATGGCCTTTGCTAAATTATTTGATAAAATTTGACTCCAGTTCATAATTGTTGCATTAACTACTGCATCTATTAATAAGAGCCACTCCATAGAAAATTAGGTTATATCAGGTCTACCGAATAACCTACACATCATTGTTGTTGTGAAACTCTGAGGGGGAGAGATGGATATTATTGAGTACATACCAATTTTATCCCATTTGAGTTTGCCTCCACCTCACTTCTAGGTCTGTGTGATGTCCAATGGGTCTTCATTCTCTTTGGTGAAATGCTCAAGGAATTCTTTGTTATAGATGTTTTGAGGCTCTGGTAGCTAGTACATTAGCCATAGATTGTCTGGTGAGAAAGACCCCATGACCCGTTGCCTTTTATTCTTGAAATTTTTGTCTCAAATGTCTACATCATCAATTATCCATTTTACCATATCCATGTATGGTAATATCTTTGGTCTTGCGGCTATTCGGTGCAAGAATGAACATGTTGTTTCAAAATAGGAGGCGTGAGATGATTCCTAGGCATCAGTTGTGGCCTTTGTTACTAGTGGCATGGGCTTCTCTTCTTCTAATAGGTTATACATGGCTTTCCATGTCGTGGTTCCTCCATCTTTGCTGCATGTGGTATCGAAGAAAAGTGGTATCATGTCTGATTTCTCAGATGCAGCCGCCTTTCCCTTCTTTGCCATCCTTTCCAACAATGTTTTTTGCGGAGGTTTCCTGAAATATAGCAATGGAATTTATTGGATAAACAAAAAGCGAGAATGATAGTGAGAATTAAATGATACAGTTAACCCCGAAAGGTGACAAGAAAGGATATTTTATTCAAATGTAGATGAAAAGATATCAAATCACGTCGAGTCGTTCTTAACATAAATGCCATTAAAATTAATAAATACACATTAAGCTCTTTTATCATGGCATTTATTACGCATTTAAACTCTCGTATCGCAAACGGGAAGGGAAAAAATTTAAGTTGGCAAGTTTAAAGTGTGAAATATTGATTATGCGATTGGGATATGATTATCACAATATCAGAAATCACAATATTGCATTTTTGGTCGTGCGTGTTTTGGAGCTATTTAGAATTTTGCGAGATGTGAGTTGAGTGGAATACGTATCATTGTTTAGAGTGCACTCTTCCTAAATGAATGATTATTGCGTAAAGTTCCTTTTTACTAAGCATTGGACTTAATTTATAGTTTATAACATTTATTTCTATCAGGTCCATGTTATATCGTGTTTCGCAAAATTTTTGTAGTTCATAAGATGGCCCTTTAAGTAAAGCGTTGCGATGCGATAAGTATTGGCTTGCTATACCGCAATATCGCAATTTGTATATTTCAATAGGCTTTGTGTGTTGTACTTTTCATTAAAACCGATATGCGATTGTGATAAATGTTTCATTTTACAATAAATGCCTTAAGTCTTAGCTTTAAATGGAAATTAGCTTTAAATGGAAATTCAATGATATCCTAAGTTTATTACAGTGATCCCTTCCATCGCAATTCGTTGATCCCTGTTTTTAATTAACCTTTGATACACATGGTCCATCGATATGCGATAAAGCGAGAATTTCTAGTTTGAAAGGGATTTGACTTGATACCTTAATTTATTTGTAAAATTTTCAAAATGAAAGCGCTTAAGTGCTATGTTTTTGGAGGATTTTTTATAAAGGGTCCCCATTTATTAATAGAATATTAACTATTAAATTAATACATGGGGGGTTTTTGAAAAACACAACAAACCCCTTGACACTCCCTTGATATGGAAAATCATGCATCAAGGAGGCTCCAAAAACTCCCACAACATGGGTATGAATGCGTCCGGGGACTTTTCTCCTTAGACTTGTGCCTGTGACTCCAGGATTTGTGCCACATTTTCAGGCCCAGAGCCCAAGTCATATTCTAGAACTCAATGAAACGCTCATAAATGAATTTATACAACAAAAAAAATGATACATTTGCAAAAACATTGACAAGGACTAGACTGGACTTCTACTAGCCATGACATGCATTTCATCAAACATGTCCCAAACATGAAAGCTATAGGTCTTAACAACAAAACTGAGCATAGAGGTCTCATACTTATATGAGAACTTCTAAGAAGCATTGGTGCCTCAACACATTAGCCGCAATTTCATCTATTAGGCTATAGATACATTTTTTATTCATTTACAAGTAAAAATATGATGAGAGCCATACATAGTCACCATCATAATACATGTTGATAACCAACATAATAACAATAGAAATACCAAGGAAATAAAAAAAAACATATAATCCACATATAAACAAGTATAATACTCATGAAATAAAAAGGATAAGTAACCTCATATTAATGATGCAAAGGCAAACTAGGTTCGGGACTTCCACAAACCACCCAACCATAGACATGGCTGAGCCAAATCCCTCTTCAGCCAGTCACCCTATGCCATATGCGAAGAATGAATGTTGGATCTCATAAAACACATCAATCAAAACCAACCAGGGCTTCCATAGGACAAACCACCTCAACTCATCAAACAATGATTCCACCTCACAGTTGAACATCACAAGCCATCACCAGATTGGTCTCTACCCAAGCCTTCTAGGGCTCCAGAGTGTTTGTTCCAACCAAGGCTCCAAGACTAGTAATTGAACCCACAACTACTACCAGGATCTAGAGAATTTGTCCAAAAAAGGGTCCAAGTCTAATAATTCAACCCACCAAGGGCTCCAAATTGTTTGTCCAACGAAGGCTCCAGGACTAGTAACTCAACCGAAGTTGTTACAAGGCTCCAAAACATTTGTCCAATGAAGGCTCCAGGAACTAGTAACTCAATGAAAGTTAAACGAAACATGAGAACCAATCAAAAAAACAAATAAATGAACACACGACACCATGGCTATCGAGGAAATGGCAAGGCTAGGCAAATCCACTATCAATCTAGGAAATCCTCCAAGCGAATGAAATCATCACCAATAAGCCACATGCATGTTCCATGCATGCTAATAATATTGAGGAAAACATACATGCAACTCAATACCTGCAAGAAAAACCCATTGTAGTTGTTGATCCCGATGTCCTCTTGTGATTTCGTGCTCTTCCTTTTCCTTCTTTCTCCAAAACTCCAAGTATGCCACACTCCTCCAAGAGTGCTCCGAGAAAAATCTAAGTGTCCAAAAGTATGAGAGAGAGAACAGAGAGAGAGCTCCAAAAATAAATTGAAAAAGGTCTATGTACTGATCCTCAAAATCCTTTTTATTAAAGAGGCATCTATTTTCTTCATTTTCCATTATTTTCCTTCATTTTCGTCCTCACATGCAACCTGTGACTTTTCACCTCCCTTTTCTGCTAATTTCCATTATTTTCATAAATAAATGTGCCAAAATTTCATTTTACCTTCCCAAAGCCTTTGCCATTGCCTTTTCCAATTTACTTATCAATTAATCAATCACTAGTGATCCCCATCACTATGCTTTTGCCCAACATTCAACTTGGAATATGTGTCCCATGGCCATGGTTATTATTTTCCCTTTATTAACTTTTATTACATGGATTTTCAAGGGATGTTACAGAACCCTCCCCTTGGGGGAACACTGTCCTCGATGTTCAACAACATGTACAACCAATAAGGCTGCTATAATAAAAACATACTTCTCATGGAGTTTTATAACTTAGCTCGTTGTAGTATTTACAATGGTCATCTTGTTGAGAAGCAAACCAACATGAAAACATAAAAAGTATAACATCATAATGACATGACACCCATACTGCTTATTGGAGCTTTATAACATAGCTCATGGCAGTATTTACATCCATATACATGTGCACATACACCAAACATCACCAAAACATGTACCAAAACATGTACCAAAAACATATACCAAAGACATATACCAAAACATCTGTTAAACTTGCAAATAAGGAAGGATACATAGACTACATCTAATCCACCATATCCCATGTAGACTCATCAGGCCCAAAGTGTTTCCATTGCATTTTAACCTTGTTATGAAACCAACTCACAAAATAGAAGAAGAGATAGATAAAAAAATTCAAAATAAGCCTCTTTGAGGGGGAAACCTCCTTTACATTACACAAATGAACAATTCTTGGATGATAAAAATGGTAAGACCTCTTTTCTATGTATAGGAGTTTAAGGGGTCAAAATATAATCAGAGCCAAAATAACAATAATAATGTAAGGGCACAACAATAACAATAGTGGGCTTTTATGGGGCACAACAATAACAACATGGGGACTGCATGGGCACAACAATACAATAAGGGGATTCACTAGTAACAATAAGGAGATACACTAGTAGTATCACGACCTAAAAAACTTGCTCGATTGCTCAATTTTGGAGCATGAGCATCTTCCTCTACAAATGCATTACGGTTATGGTTGGAATTTTCCTTCTGGCTCCACCTGCAATACAGACCAGTCAGTCACATGATCATCATCTTTAAAATACTTATTAAGCAGTGACACATGGAAAACATATGGAATTTCATTGTCGGAGGCAGTGAAAGTCGATAGGCTACTGATCCAATACTCTCAATAATCTTGAAAGGTCCACAAAACTGGGGTATCAACTTGGCATATGATCCAATTCACAATGAGCTCTTCTTCGGTTTGATGCATAGGTACACCTTTTCTCCAACCTGGAACTCATTGAACAACCTATTCTAATCTCCATATCTCTTCTACCTATCATGTGCTTCTTTCAAATTCTTCTTGATTACATGCATTTCTTGCTCCATGTCTACCAGCATGTCCAGTCCAATCAAAACCTTGTTAAATGGATCATTCAAACTGATGGGAGTATTACAACTCCACCCATACAATGCCTCAAACAAACTCATCCTCAATGACTCTTTGTACCCATTGTTGTAAGCGAACTCTATCAATGGAAGTTACTCTTCCCATTTCCATTGCTGATGCATCACATACATCCTCAACATGTCCTCCAATATCCCGTTGACCCTTTTTGTCTGTCCATCTGTCTGCGGATGATAATTTTTACTGAAGGCCAACTATGTTCCCAAACCTATAAATAAATCCTTCCAAAACTTGGAACTAAACTTCACATCCCTGTTTGACACAATATTCTTTGGAATCCCATGTAATCTAACCACGTCTCTGATGAAGACTTGTGCTACATCACTTTCTGAAAATGTATACTTCACTGGAATGAAGTGTGCTACCTTTGTCAACCTGTCCACCACTACCATGGTGGAATCATTCTATCTAACTATCATCGGAGAACCTATGATAAAGTCCATGGAAATGACATCCCATTTCCACTCTCGAATCAGAATCAGTTGTAGCAATCCACCTAGATGCTTACATTCTGCCTTCATCTGCTGACCATTCAAGCACTTAGCCACAAAATCTACTATGTCTCTCCTCAAATTTAGTCAATAATATAATTCATTCACTCTTGTCAGCACCTTCTGATAACATGGGTGACCTGATTATGGTTTCTCATGAAACTCCCTCAAGATCACCTTCTTGATCTCATTGCTATCTGGCACATATATCTTGTCCCTAAATATAACCAATTCATTTGTTGTGAGATGATAGTCCACATCCCATGCACCTACATCTATGCATGTACCTATACCTATACCAATACTTGTACCTATACATGTACCACTACTTGTACTTGTACCTGTACTCAACTACAACTTGTGCATAATATCCATATACCTATCATCCTATTGACCTACCTGCAAGATCCTATCTTGTAAATTTGTCCCATAGGAGCCAATAGCTACTATGTGATTTTTCCTGTATCCGCCTGATAAGAGAATCTGCCACCCTGTTCTCTTTACCTTTGATATACCTGATCTCAAAGTCAAACTCATTAATCATGGCCAACCACCGAGCCTACCTACCATTCAGATTTGGTTGGTCAAATAGGTACTGCAAACCACTATGATCACTCATCAATACAAAAATCCTACCAAGAAGATAGTGCCTCCACATTTTAAATGCATGTATGGTTGTTGCAGACTCAAGATCATGTGTTGGTAGTTATGCTCATGCTTATTCAGTGTCCATAACTCATAGCATACCACCTATCCATCATGCATAAGGAATCCACCAAGTCCCCTCTTGCAAGCATCTGTACATACTGCAAACTCTTTGTTTGGATCTTCAATCTTTAATGCTGGTGCATGTGTCAATAACTACTTGAGATGCTCAAAATTGGCTACACACACATCTATGTATTCAAACCTTTTACCTTTCCTCTGCAATGATGTGATAGGATAAGAAATATGTGAGAAGTTCTTGTTAAACCTCTTGTAATAGATTTATAACCCCATGAAATATCTCACCTCATCCACATTCCTGGGAGTTTCCCATTCCATGATAGCTCTTACCTTTTCTGGGTCCACTACTATGCCTTCCTTGGAAACCACATGTCCCAAGTTGTGTACCTCATTCTAAAAGAAACTATACTTGTTGAGCTTAACATACAACTGATGCTCTTTTAACAATGTCAACACTAATGTTAAATGACCGATATACTCTTCTTCATTTTTTGAATATACTATGTATAATGAATGAACACAATAACAAACTTGTCCAAATAATGATGCAACACACTATTCATCAAGCACATACAAGTAGCCGGAGCATTAGTTAAATCAAATCAAATTGAAACAAACTCATAATTTCGATATATGGTCCATAAAGTTGTCTTGTAGATGTCCTCTTCTTTAATGCATACATTATGATATTCGGATCTCATATCAATCTTTAAGAACACTGTTGCTCCCTTCAACTGATTTAACAAGTCATCAATCCTCGGTAACAGGTACCTATTCTTGATGGTCACTTTGTTTAACTTCCTATAATTAATGCACAACCTGAGAGTACCATCCTTTTTCTTCATAAACAATACTGGTGCGCCCCATGGTGGTATGCTTGGCCTATTGTACCCCTTGTCAAGAATTTTCTTCAACTGCAGCTTCAATTCTACCAACTTAGGTGTACTCATCATGTAAGGTGCCTTTGATGTCGGAGCTTCCCCTAGCACCAACTCAATGGAAAGGTCTACTTCCTTGTGAGGTGGAAACTCTAAAATATTTGCAGGAAATACATCTTGAAACTATTGTAGAACTGGGTACCTATTAAAAACATTTCCATCCTCAACTTCCTTACCTTTGTTACTAGAAATGTGCACTGCAAATAACACACACCCTTTCCTGCAACTACATTTGGCCTGAATAACTATCACCATTCTAACTGATGTTTCTTTCTTCTTACCCCATAAGACTCTTTGTTCCCCACTGTCATCCAAGCACTCAATGGATTTATCATAACGATCCACCTTGGTTATATGAAGGTACAACCAATCCATGCCCAACAACATACTGTATGATCCCATTGATAATACATTCAAATGTGTTGAGGTAGGCATACCATTCAAATCAAATGTGCAAGCTCTTACCCGGTGATGAACTCACTTCTTTGTACCTGTAGCCAACTGCACTAACCAAGGCTTTCCATTCACTTATTTATTCAAACCACACCTATCCACCAGGTCAAGGTTAACATAACTATAATCAGATCTAGGGTCAATCAAGATTTAAAAAACTTGATCACAAAGCTTATCGTCCATCTCAATGGCAGATGCTTGATGGTATTCCTGTTTGTTATCTAGTGTTGCATAGATACTAGGAATACTCTGCCCAACATCTCCCATTGTTTATGCCTCCTGAACATTGTAGATCTACGATCTACCTCCCTAATGTTGTGGACAATATCTCTTATGATGCTCTCCTCCACAAGTCTAACACCACACAGGATCCTTATTCTTCTCTTCAGATCGAAATCCCTATCCTCTATCATATGCATTGAACTTCGTAGACAACACTGTATTATATTTATTACCTGTATTTTGAGGTCTTTATCGCTTCATGTCCCATTTTCCTTTGTTCTTTTCATCACCTTTCCAGTCCGGCTTAGCCTTATATCTGCCCTTCAATTTCTCATAGCAATGCTTTAGCTTTGGATGACCTCCTCCAATGATATAGGCTCATCAAACTCAATCATGTCTTTGAATGCGATCTGTAATCCACTTATGAATCTCTGAATCTTGGCATTCTCCTCCTTGAGGTAAGGCACATACCTAAACAACTCCAATAACTTTCTAGTGTACTCCTCATCTTTCATTGATCCCATATTTAGCTCAAAGAATTATTTTTCCCTATCATTAATGTATCTCTGTGATAGGTACTTCTTGAATAGTCTCTCAAACTCATTCCAAGTCAAGTCCTCCTCATGAAAACCTATGACATTCTTCACATCTTCACACCAAATATCTGATTTACCTTTGGGACCAAATGTAGCTATTTGTACTTTCATGTTCTCTGAATAATCATGCAACCTGAATAAATTCATCATACCAAGAAACCATGCCTCTACATCCTGTGATTTATTCATCTCTCCATAAAATGTAGGTGGATTTTCTTTCTTAAACTCACCTAACAAATATACCCTATTAATCCTCCTATAAGGATCATAATGATGCCGATCATAATGCCTGTCCAAACCAGAACTAGAATAGTACCTACGTCCATCACCTCTCCTATCCAGAGTATCCAAGAACCTGCTATCCTTGATCGTGTCATCTCTATCTGACCTGTACCCACCATGAGACTTATTTCCATATTCTCCATTATTTTTGTCCTCCTGCTCATGGCTGATCTAAATGGGTCCTTATCACTGCAATTCAAATAAAATCTAAAGTATCACTGCATTTACCTCTTCTTGTTTCTCCTATGCCTGTATGATTATGTCATTGTCTTCCTTACATCTCCTTAATTCTGCCTTTAAGCTTCTTAGGGTGTATGCCAAGTCAAAATAATTCCCAACACCACGTTGCTCATCTGATCCATAGGAAGAGTCTCGGGAACTATGGTCTACCATCTTGCTATTCATCTTTGATATTATTCCTGCAAGGTATATCATGTCAGCTAAGCCAAATAACAATATACCAACATACCTTAGCATAATTCGGGGAGGATACCTCGTCTGCAGGATCAACCAATAAGAATAATAAATGTATAACATAATCATGACATCATATAGAAATATGACACAAGCATATAAGCATATAACCATCATTCTAGCTAGATTACAATCATCAATGCATGACCATATCAACTACACATACCATGCCCTCATACATGACAAAAACCACCACATCATTGTACACTTGATCAAATTTAAATACTAACGTGCATAAACAATGCATAATCAACCATACACTCATGATGATAGACTCCACAATGACACCATCAACCTCCCATAGTGACCTCACTGCAACCATAACCCATACCATATAAATGAAGCAAGTACATGGTCTTACAACACAAGAAAAACATATCCAGTCAACATGAATGCATGACCAACACATAACCCATCCGATTTGAGGGGTGAACCATGCTCTTATACCACTTTTTAATACCTTCATCCCACATCTACCCAAGTAATCGACAAACTGGGGAAAACATGTGACGAAAAGTTACTATGATATGATTTGAATCCCGATGTGTCAGTTAAGGAAGTGGAATGAGAAAAACACATCACACAGACCTTTCCACATAACCAACAAAACTCCCGGGATCCATCCCAACCACTCAGGTAACCATCCTCCATGTCCCACTAAAGTTTTATACCATTAAATCCTCGGACGCTCCCTTGATATGGACAAACATGCATTTAGGAGGTTCCAGACGTTCCCAAAACATGGGTATGCATGTTGTGGGGACTTCTCTCCTTAGAACTATTCCCATGACTCTAATATTTGTGCCACCTTTCCAGGCCTAGATCCCAGGTCACGACCCAGAACTCAATGACAGGCTCAGAAATGAGTTTATACAACATAATAATGATGCATTCAAAAAATCATTGATAGAATATATTGGACCCCTACTAGCCATGACAAGCATTTCATCAAACATGTCACAAATGTGAAAGATACGGGTCTTAACAGTATAATTGGGCATATGGGTCTCATACTTATTTGAGAATCGCTAAGAAGTGTATATACCTCAACACATTAACTTCAATTTCATATATTAGGCCATAGATACATTGTTCATTCATTTACTAGTAAATAATGAGAGCCATACATAGCCACTATCACAATACATGTCCATAACCAACATAATAACAACATAAATACCAAGGAAACAACAACCATATAATCCACATATAAACACATACAATACTCATGAAATAACAAGGAGAAATAACCTCATATTAATGATGTAAAGTCCAACCAAGTTTGCGACTTCCACGAAGCACCCAACCATAGACATGGCTGAGCCACATCTCTCTTCATCCAGTCACCCCCGTGCCATATTCCAAGCATCAATGTGGGATATCATAGAACACATCAATCTAGGGCTTCCAAAGGCCAAACCACCTCAACCCATCAAGCAATGATTCCACCTCATGGTTGGACATCATAAACCATCACCATATTAGTATCTACCCAAGCCTTCCTGGGCTCCAGAGTGTTTGTTCCAACCAAGGCTCTAGGAATAGTAACTCAACCCACAACTGTTGGTGGGCTCTAGAGATTTTGTCCAACCAAGGCTCTCGGACTAGTAACTTAACCACCCAAGGGCTCTAGAGAATTTTTCCAACCAAGGCTTCATGACTAGTAGCTCAAACCAAGTTGTTACAGCGCTCTGGAGCATTTTTCCAACCAAGGCTCTAGGAACTAGTAACTCAACACAAGATAAAGGAAACATGAGAACCAACTAGAAAAGAAAATAAATGAACCCACAATGCCATGGATATTCATGCAATTACAAGTCTAGGAAATCCATTGTCAATGCAATAAATCCTCCATGCCTATGACAAATCATGACCAATAAACCATATGAATGTGCCATGCATGCCAAAACTAGTGAGGAAAACATACATGCAACTCTATACCTGCAAGAAAAACCCACAGTAGCTGCTGATCATGATGTACTCTTGTGATTTCTTGCTCTTCTTTTGCCTTCTTTATCCAAAACTCTATGCTACACTCCTCCAAGAGTGCTCCAAGAAAACTCTAAGTGTCCAAGAGTATGAGAGAGAGAATAACGGGAGAGCTCCAAAACAAAACTGAAAAAATTCTATGTACAGAGCCTTAGAAGTCTATGTAATGATCCTCTGTAACACCTTCTCCCCACATCTACCCAAGTCTCCAGCCAACCGAGGTAAATATATGATGAGAGGCAACTATAATGGGATTCAACCTTCTAAGTCACCTTAAGGAAGTGGAATCGTCAGAAACACACCATAGAGACTTTCCACATCAACAACATAACTCCTAGGATCCATCCCAACCATTTAGGTAACCAATCCCTAGGTCCCACTGAGTTTTTAGACCATTAAACCGTTGTACAATCCCTTGATATGAACAAGAATGCATCTAGGAGGCTTCATACAATCCCACAACATGAGTATGCATGCATTTGGGGACTTTTATCCTTATACTTGTGCTTGCGACTCTAAGATTTGTGCCAATTTTTCAGGTTCAGAGATGAAGTCACTACCCAGAACTCAGTGAGAGGCTCAAAAATGAATTTACAAAACAAAAACATGATACATTTTCAACAATATTGACAAGGACTTGACTGGACCCCTACTAACCATGACAGGCATTTTGTCATACATGTCACAAATATGTAACCTATAGTTTTAAACAATAGATCTGAGCATAGGGGTCTCATAATTAGAAATTTCTGAGAAGCATTGATGCCTCAACACATTAGCTTCAATTTCATCTATTAGGCCATAGATACATTATTCATTCATTTACAATTAAAAACATGATGAGCACCATACATAACCACTGTCATAATACATGTTCATAGCCAACAAAATAAAAACATAAATACCAAGGAAACAACAACCATATAATCCACATATAAACCAATACAATACTCATGAAATAACAAGGAGAAATTACCTCATATTAATAATGCAAAGGACAACTAGGTTCGAGACTTCCATGAACCATTTGACCATAGATATGGCTGAGCCAAATCTCTCTTCAGCTAGTCACCCCCGTGCCATATTCCAAGCATTAATGTGGGATCTCATCAAACACATCAATCAAAACCATCTAGCACTCCCAGAGGCCAAACTACCTCAACCCATCAAGCAATTATTTCACCTCACAGTTGGACATCACAAACCATCACCAGACTGGTATCTACCCAAGCCTTTCAGGGCCCTAGATCATTTATCCCAATCAAGGCTCTAGATCATTTGTTCCAACCAAGGCTCTCGAATTAGTAACCCAACCCACAACTGTTGCCGAGATCCAGAGTGTTTGTCCAACCAAGGTTCTAGGACTAGTAACTCAACCCAAGTTGTTACAAGGATCCATAGTGTTTGTACAACCAAGGCTCCAAGAACTAGTAACTCAACCCAAGCTAAAGGAAACATGAGAACCAATAAGAAAAACAAAGAAATGAACCCACAACACAATGACTATCTAGGAAACGGAAAGGCTAGGAAAATCCATCCAAGAAATCCTCCATGTCAATGACATAACATGACCAATAAATAACATGCATGCCAAAACTAGTGAGGAGAAAATACTTGCAACTTGGTAACTGCAAGAAAAACGCGTTATAGTTTATGATCTCAATGTCCTCTTAGGATTTCCTTCTCTTCCTTTGCCTTCTTGCTCCAAAACTCTAAGTATGCCACACTCTTCCAAGAGTGCTCCAAGAAAACTCTAAGGGTCCAAGAGTATGAGAGAGAGAGAAGAGAGAGAGAGAGAGCTCCAAAAATGAATTGGCAAAAGTATGTGTATTGATCCTCAGAAGCCTCCTTATTAATGAGGCCTCTATTTTCTTCATTTTCTATTATTTCTCTTCATTTTCCTCTTCACTTGACACCTGTGACCTTTCAGCTCCCTTTTTTCCTAATTTCCATTATTTTCATAAATAAATGTGTGAAAATTTCATATTTCCTTCCCAAATCCTTTGCCATTGCCTTTGCTAATTTCCTTAGCCATTAATCAATCACCAGTGATCCCTATCACATGTCCCATGACGATGGTTATTTTCCTTTATTAACTTTTATTACATGAATTTTCACTAGGGTTGTTACAAAACCCTCCCCCTTGGCGGAACACCAAGGATGGCATTCAGAAACACCTACAACCAACAAGGATATTGTCAGCAAAGCATATTGCTTGTGGAGATTTATAACTTAGCTGGTTGAAATATTTACAATGATCATCTTGCTCAGAAGAAAACCTACATGACAACA